>JAQGAH010000044.1:0-111630 GCA_034696885.1 Lepidocyrtus paradoxus
TAATCAGCTGACACATATATGGAAATTGAGAGGACGCAGCGCAGCTGCGTTACTCTCAATTTTACCAGAAATTTATTTTAATTACCAAAAGTACTTTAAATGGTTATCTGGACGCTAGGCCCAAGATGTATAAAGAGCGGCGTATTAAAAAAAACTAAGCAAAGAAAGGAGATAGGGTCTTGTATCATGGTTGTAGTCGAACGGTTTCTCTTCTCGACTACCAATCCCACTTCTGGTAGGCAACTTCCTTTTGGGAAGGGAAGGAGGAGAGATAAAACGGAATCCAGGGCTATTTCTCATTTTTTGAAGGGTTTAACCTTTATTTGCTCTCTTTAAATTTTTAGACAGTTTAAGCCCAGTTTAGAGTGGGAAGTAGGGATCCATATATTGGTTTGGGGTATTATATTACCGGGAAGAGGCTGCTCTCGTGGGGAATTTGATGATGCAATTTAATCATTACACTAATTCCAAAGAATCCGATGTTATTAAATTCTACAGCAGCTCAACTGTACGGAATCTATCCTAAGTTGATATCTTTTCTCAAATGCTATTTATTAGCATTTTTTGCAAAAGCTTTCTACAAGAATTGAAAACGTGGATGGGAAATGTGTGGAGGGTAGGTTTAGATGTAGATTAAAAACATGGCATACACGAGATTTTCATGGGATGGGGCCTGTCACGGCCTAAATTTTAATATGCATTTTGTATGATCGAACAAAGTTATTTTTCACTCATCACAATCTGTCAGGAACACAAGTTTTATGAAGTAGCACCAGCCCATTTATGCTCCCCACAATTTGTCACTTGCAAAACTACAGAGTAGATAAAGTGGAGAAAATATATGCATCCGTGTTTTTTTTATTACGACTTATCCACTTTCACAGGGAAAAAACATGCTGAGAGCGTAACTCAAGATTTCCTGCCTAATGTCGAGTCTTTTTTCTTGAAGGAAAATGTCAAATGTAACATGGTAGGATTCCATCCATAAAACGCAGCATTTGTTGTTCAACTACCATTTCCCAAGCCAGTGCGGAGGGAACAAGTTGTAACTTTTATACATTTAAAATTGGACACAACTGCTCATCGCTACTGTGCATACATATGTCTATATTTCAATTCACATTAAGACAAGTTAGCTCGACTCCATTCATCTTCGATTATACTGCAAATGTTTCCTCCCTGACATCATTCAAGGTTTACACGTGTTCAGATGGAATGGGAGAAAGTGAATAGGAAAATCGATCATTTTGAAAAAAATGGTTAAAGATAACACCACTTTCAGCTCCAGCTAAGGGGACCATCACTCCGAGATGAGATGATTTACAGGGAGCAGGGTGGAAGAGGATAAGCTGACAAATTATCAGTTGGGGAGAAGAAAAAAAGTTGAACATGAATGATAGGGAAAAGTCTCAAGGTCAGTCGGAATTTGCATTTACATACAATGCCGAAGATTGTTTACCGTAAATAATGATTACGTGGAAAAATGCGACTGATAGATCCAAGAAGCCGATATCCCCTTTCTTTTCCCCCAGTCATATGTATAATGTATGCAAATTCAATGGACTGTTCCAGCCTTTGTGTTCCGATACGAGCAAGAGGAAAGGGAAACCTTTGTGCTTTCTTCAGATTTTTTTTCCAATCCAAAAAAAAAAATATATATCAGTCTGATCCGGTTGGAGTGAGTTTGGCGAGAGCTTATTTCATTTATTTTTCTCTCCCTCTTTGAAGTGTAAGTCAGCATTGGGTATAGAAGGAAAAAACTTTCACTAATATTGTCCGATATTGGAACAAATCTCTGATGATTTCCTTTGCTATTCTTGTCTGCTCAAGGTATTTTCCTTTTTTTATCTTTGGGAGTGAGATTGAAAGTGTTTACGGATGGTGGGCAAAGCCTGTGGTATGGCTTGTGAGGGGGATTTTTGGTGAAAGTTTCAGCCCTATACACACATTTTATATCTTACCATTAACGCTACTGTTCTTGTTGTTGATGGAGTTGGAGTACCTTATTGTTCCCAGTTACTTTCCACTTTCTTTCCTTTTCATGTTTTTTAATAAAAAAAATGATGTGTTAAAGGTCCACAGCATTTGTCTATTACATATTAGTTTCCTTTCTCTCCCTAAAAATAGGTTTACTGATGTGTGGAAGATGAAACATGCGTTTTATGAACAGCAAAGTTCAAGGATGCTTTTTTTTTCTCGTCCAGTCCAAATATAGAAAAATAAATTAGAGCTTTGAAGCGCCTATCGTGAGCATCATTCTGGCACAGGTTGTTTGGTTATAAGCCAGGGATAAGCCGTAAGCTCCTTTTAGTGGAGAACTGGAGGCTGAAGTTGGATTTTGTTTTTACCCGTCCTCTAATTACAAGCTAAATAAAACAAGGTTTTTCAGCTTTTATCTCGCATTTAGAGCATTAGCTTAGCGTATCAGTTTACCTGAATGGATTTCCTGTTTTTTCTCTTCACGTGCCTGTCCCAATGCCACCTATAGGCGATGCTTTTTGGTAAACAACATTCATGATTCATAATATCCGGCTGTCTATTTGATAAGGACATGTGTACATATGTATGTATTCTATCTGTCATTTATTGTTGGAGGGCATATGAAAAAATCGGCAATCAGTAAATGACATTTTCATCAGGGTTGATGGTGATGATGATGATGATGACGTCGGCTTTCACACGACTTCAGTTTTATTTTCATTCCTTCCAAGAATGTTTGTGCCCCTCCGAAGCATAAGTTTAGAATGGATCTTTTGTCCTTCATGGCTTGATGACAATTAAATGTAAGAAAGTTAAGAGGAATGTGCAGAGAATAGAAGACGTGCTCATTCGATTAATTACAGTGATTAGAGCGGGAACGTGGCTGATGGCCTTAATTTTCTTCCCGTGTATTTTTTATCCTGTTGGATATGATGGTTTGGGATAATATGTTAAATGTATTTGGGTTATGATCAAGGAATCAGAATAGGGAACGTTTGTTTAGCTTGAGTTCCTCAAGATAATGATTGAAAGTGGAGTTGTTAATTGATGTGGATGAGCAAAGTTAAATGGGCAGGGAATATAATTATCTTACCTTGTGTCTTTCCTCAAAATGTGACAGGGAGGCTACATGTATGTCAGTTTGAAATTATCAACAAAATCGAGTTGAATTGGAAACACTGCCGTGGTATTATATGGTCAAGTCAATGACGAATGTCCCAAGAGAGATAAAAGATCGAATTTTTAATGCAATTAAATACGTGCACAACATCTGTCGTGTATGTATGTACCACAAATAGCATGTGGTGTGGTGTGGAATTCCCCGTAAGGGGATTTTTATCCCCTCCAGTCGCCAAGTATTTGGAATATGGATTGTTCTTGTTGATTAAAAGTGGGATCGAGCAAAAGGTGAGGGGCCGACGAGAATCCTCCAATCTTCAGGTCGAGTGGAAGATGAAGGAGAAGAGGTTGCTAGAGTTGTAGCTCCATTGCGATCTCATTACAATTGCTATGTGCCAACTGAAGATTGTTATCTGACGGGTTGCGAAACGCCACGCGAATCAGAGCCAGCGGCCTCCGAGACTCTCGCAAATTCTTTCGTTTCCGTTAATGAGGATTGCCACACCCCGTGTTCCCCTAATAATAAACGCTTATTTATGAGCGGTCCGTTTGGCTCTAACGCAACTCCGAGAAAAGTGGCTGTTACATTAAAGGATAAAATATTTCTGACTGACGACGCCGGGGACCAGGGCGAACAAGAGGAGGAAAGTGCTAGCTGGAGGATAGGAGGGAAGAAGGACGAGGAACAAGTTTTACCTAGTTTCAGCGTTGCCAAGAATAAAAGAGTTGGTGGTGGAGAATGTACCTGCTTTTTCCCGTTGAGCTCAACGTCACACACACCAACATGCACCCTTGCTAATCCCAATCTTCGCAAAGTCGCGTCCTCAGCCACCACGGCTCCCATACCTATTATCACCGTGTCGGCAAATGGGAGTGGGAACGGGAGCTCACAATTATTTTCCTCTCCTCTTAGCCCAAAGTCGGAGAAAGTTTTCACTTTTCACTTACCCAATGACAAACCCGCACAGCTGCCACCCCATTCCGGTGAGAATTAGAAAGAATTACCGTAGAGTATTATGTAGTATGGAGTTTCACTTTACCCCGTTAACTACTTAAACTGTCCTAAAGTCGGAATCTCTACCTTTCACATGCTGGGGTCTTCATGGAAATGACAATTTCTGTTCCTTTGCATTGAAATATTACTCATATTTTTGCAGATTCATTATTAGGCTTGCAAGTATTTTCCTGGAATCCATCTTCCAATGTACGAAGTATGAAAGTAATTGGCATTTCCATGAAAAATATCCCTTTTAATAGCCCCCAATCCCTCACTTGAAAGAAAACAATTCTTTGTAACAAAAGTCGTTGGTTGTCTTTGGAAACCGGTTAGAGAGAACTATAGGGAGAGCTGAAGTGGAGATGAGGGGGCCGAATGAAGGATCCTCTTCATCCTCAACGGCTGAGTTAGCACAGGCACTCTGTCGTCAAGTGGAGGGAGACTCGGGGAGTCTTAATAGCTACAAGGATATCTTCTCCAGGACGACTTCCCCTTCCATCACGACCACATCATCCACATTGACAAAGTCCTTAGCATCCTCCTCCTCAGCATCGGGAACAGGCTGTGACGTTGTCCGGAGCTTTTCCGACTCCGGATTGCAGAATGCCCTTACTGTGTATGTGGAGTGCTAAGATTATTTTTTAGAATCTTCTTGTTTTCCAAGTGTTGCCTCCAATCTAGGCTTATTTATGCTTCATGTCATATCGAATTATCATATCATCCATCATCCATAGCATAGAGAATAATAGTAAAATATTTAGTTTGCTGTTTGATCCCCTCCTAACCACGTCATACGACTTCTTAGCATTTGTCATTGATACGGAGTTTCAATACGTCCGTCCGCTCTTCCTCCACTCACTCCAAGCTTGTGCGTTTTTTCTTTATCGCCTGCTACTGTCGTTGTGCTGCCATTTTTCACAATAGCCCCGATCTACATTTACATACCTTGGCTATTTCGCACACATTTTTACGGAGGGAGAGTGTGCGATTTACATAATGTGGTTGTGCGAGTGTGTTAAACCAAAGGCAACTCGTTGCCATAGTCGGTGGGTGACCTCTTATCGTTAGTAGCACTCAGTTAAATGTTGAAATTAGTAAATAAAGTAATTATTATAGTCATCTCTCAATTAGTCTATTGAACTTATCTGGCTGTGCATGCATGGATTTAGACCATTATTTATAAGGATGATAATGATAATGATGTTCATCATCATTTGGGCTTTGCTATAGACTCTGCTTAAGGGCAAAGACTTGGTTCAATTTCAGCAGAGGTGCCTCACTTTTGCTTTCTTCCTCCTTTCACCATGCCATTTCTCCAGGACGAGGGTTTCTATTCTCAAATTGGCAGTGGCCATCTTTATCTTTTGTCCTCACCATCATCCCACACGCAGAATCTATAATGACAAGGTAGAAGACGCATGATAATTGCGACGCAATGAAACTTTCGAAGCATTTTTTAGGTATCACCGAATTGGGAAGATGGATTGGTGAAAGGCAGTCTCGCGTCCACCACGTGCACAGTGCACAAGTCATCTTTTATTTCAAGTCCTACCTTGTCTCTTGTTCGCATTAGGGACAAGAGTCAGCTCATGTAATAATAGCAGTGGAAGTCAGTTGTTGATGTAGTTCAGATATCGAAAAATAATATTTCTCAATCTCTCTTACTTATCAAGTTTGGGTTTCACTATTGATTTCACTGTCACTTTTGGATGATAGTTATTGAATAATTAAAGAATTAAAGTGTTGGATAATTAATTGATTGCGGATAGTTTGTTAGTTTGGAGAAGTTTAAATTTCAGGTTTAGTTTATTGTTATTTGTGGGAGGTCGTCGATTAGACATATTTAGGTGTACTTGCTTGCATCCGTGTTTCTTTTGCAGTTAGCTGTAATTAGTAGGTGGAAAGTTAAGGAGGAGTTCTAATTAGGGAAAATTAAAGTTTTATCAAGAAGGAAGAGATAATTGTAGTAAACATATTTAATTAAGTGTATAATTTTTCATTGGCATTTTGTCGATCTTAATACTTGTTCTTAGCGATTTAATTTAGTTGTTTCTTGATCATTTTGACTGAGTCTTTTAAGTGCTAGTTAGTAAAGTTTAATTGGGCTGCTAATCACGAAATAATATGGAGTACAATATTAATGACGATGCGTCTGTCGTCCAGAGCGATTTGGAGGAGGGAGAGATTGGTTCCGCAATGGATGTCGACTCTGACGAGGAGTGCACCTTGACCGCTCCAACGTTGAGCTCAGGTGGTGCTACAGATGATGATGACGCCATGAGCGTTATAACTATAAGCTCAGATGACAACATTAGCGTTATAACGTTAAGTTCTGGAGGAGTTACTCCTCCAAGTCAGTATCACAGTTGTGAGGAGGACCAAGACGAAGGTACTCTTTCCAGCCAGGGGAGCTCGATATTGGATGGGGATCAAGGTGGAAGGAGACGACCGTAAGACTAATTAAGCAGTGATTGGCTAATTCAGCGTAATCAACTGGCATTTTTTACAAGTTTCTATGGTGTAATGTGGATTAAATGGACTTTAAAGTCGTTATCATGGACATCAAAGGGGCTAAATTGTAAATGTATTCATATCATGATTAGTTAGAGGAAGTCCTCCAATCAGGTTTAATGGGGTTGTGAACTCATGTTGTAACTGCGCAACTTAAACTTGATTTTTGTAACGGTAATTGCGTCACATGATCATATAATTACACAATTTACACATATATATGGTAAGGTATATATTATGAAACGAGGTTCCGTATCATGCCATTTGCCTTGTATTTTGTCATTTTATTGTTCTAAGAAAGATGAATGATGAGTAACACCACTACTACTGCTGCTGTAGCTGATTCCGTTCTGGCTTTGCTGATGAATGCTTCATCTATTTATAAATTGCATAGGAGTCTGTTTATTTATCGATTAGATTAGATTAAAGTTTATTAACTTGTTATTGTCATCCGTAGTTAATGTGCATCTGCCAAGGATTGTTTTGCAATTCAGTTTTAACAAAAGACGTGAGTCATGTCTAGCCATCATGGCCATTTGTAGTTTGCTTTTTTAGTGCTTCTTTAAAAAGTTGATTCACTATTTCTTTTAAATTGGATAATTAAACTCCTGCATCCAGTCTGGCCTCTCTAGATTTATTGTTAGTACGTAAGTTGTTTATGAGGAAGGATGGTTCTTAATTGGGATAGGTCTGACCCTAGGACTTCCTCAAATACCAGTGAGGGAAGTGACGATGACGAGGAGATCCTGGGATCTGATGACGATGAGCAAGAAGATCCACGGGACTACTGTAAAGGTAAAGGGATTAAGAATTAAGTTTTAGGTTTTATTATAGTTAGCACGGATTAAAGTTCTCGTTGTTCTAAATGATGTTCTTATTTTGTCAACGACTCTTGATTGCAGGGGGTTACCATCCAGTGAAGATCGGCGATCTTTTCCACAATCGTTACCATGTTGTGCGGAAACTAGGCTGGGGTCATTTTTCCACTGTCTGGCTTTGTTGGGATCTTGTGTATGTGAAAACTAGAGTTATTGACAATTATCAACTTTAAATGTCACGTTTGGATGTAGTAGCATTTGTTAATCTGATGATGATGACCTTCTATAATTACAGGGGGAGGAGATATGTGGCTTTGAAAGTAGTGAAGAGTGCGCCTCACTATACCGATACTGCCTTAGATGAAATTAAACTTTTGAAATGCGTAAGAATATTTTTTTTAATTGTTTAAGTTATAAAATGTGGAGTTTGATAAAATGTGTTTTTATTTTGATGATGTATTGAATTATATTGATAAATTTTTATTTTTCGTCTCAACAGGTGAGAGACTCTGATCCAACTGATCCAAACAGGGAAAAAACCGTTCAGTTATTAGATGACTTTAAAATTACCGGTGTTAACGGGACTCATGTCTGTATGGTGTTTGAGGTTTTAGGAAATAATTTACTAAAGCTTATCATACGATCCAATTACCATGGAATCCCTCTCCAAAACGTCAAATGTATCATGCGTCAGGTAATTTTAATTTCCATTAAAATTTGGATTTATTTGTCCATGTCACTTAATCTGTTATCTCATGTCATGTCCTAATTTAAAAAGCAAATTTAAATGCATTAATTTACTTCTGACTACAGACTCTAGAGGCACTAGACTATTTGCACGCCAAATGTAAAATCATCCATACTGACATTAAGCCCGAAAATATCCTGTTATGCGTTGATGATCAGCATGTGAGGCAGTTAGCGAATGAAGCCACCAATTGGCAAAAGCTCGGTGTAAAACTTCCAGGATCTGCAGGTAAGTGGGGAACACGAACTTTTAATGTAATGGTAGCCCCTAATGATGCTAATTTATATGTCATTTCCCCCCTCTGTAACAGTTAGCACAGCCCCGAAAGAATTTCAAGGAGGGGCCAACAGTAAAATGTCTAAAAATAAGAAGAAGAAAATGAAAAAGAAGGCAAAGAAGCAAGCTCAACTACTGGAACAACAGTTGCAACAATTACAAGAAGTTGAAGAACACGAAGGACCTGGTCAAGATGGAGAGCGTGATGAAAGTACTGCTGCCGCGAATCAACACTCAATGGATTCATGTGCAGGTAGGTTTTTTGGAGGAGTTGCACTTATGTTAGGATTGCGTGCAGTGGAGTGAAATAGTGTGGATGAGCCAAGGCATGACTTATTGATCATATTGGTTTTTTTTCTTTTTCTAAGGTAAAAGTTCACAAAGAGAGGGAAAGCCTGATGATGGCGAGATTGACTCAGAAGATTCAGATGGAGGAGTCGGTGATCATTCTGACAGCGCCGCAGCTAACAAACCTGGAGAGGTTATGTCCATTCCGAAGAAACATTCTAATGGTATTTACCTGTTATTTTTTATATATTTTTTATTTACTACAAGCGTAAACTGATGTTTTACTTATCTTTATGCTGTATTTTGTATTTTAGTGGAAAACAGGAAAAGTTTTTCCGAATTAGCAGAGGCGAACGTTATTTCCGGTGGAGCTCATATGAATGGTCATGAGTCTCAAATGCATCAGTCAAAAAGCACTGGGGAGCGTGAACTAGTGGATTTGGCTGGCGATGGACATGGTATGTAGTTATTTAACTTTTTCTTAAAATTCTATATTGAGGCATATTTATTTTCTGCTACATTTTAAAACTTTTTGTTATCATGTTTTTCTAGCGTCATCGTCATCATCCATGAGACGTACAACTTCATGTCCAGATCAAAAAGTCGCTGGGCGACCAGACCCCGTCAAAGAAGTTTGTGATATTAATATTAAGATTGCCGATCTTGGAAATGCATGTTGGGTGGTAAGTCAGAAGAAAGTTTTGCTCATGTAGGTACTTGTGACAGGAAAGGATGATGGCATTATGAACTGTTTAATGTGCTTTCACAATAGGATCACCATTTCACTGAAGATATCCAGACTCGTCAGTACCGTTGTCTTGAAGTGTTACTTGGGGCTGGATATGGACCACCTGCTGATATTTGGAGCACCGCTTGCATGGTAAGTAATTCTCGTGTTTTTTATAAATATGATGATGATGATGTCATTCATTAAATAGCAAGTTCAATTATTCATCCCAACCTATCATTCTAAAAAATACTTAGGCGTTTGAATTAGCAACCGGAGATTACCTCTTTGAGCCACACACTGGGGAAGACTACTCTAGAGATGAAGACCACATAGCGCACATTATTGAGCTTTTAGGATCTATCCCACGTCATATTGTTTTCTCTGGAAAATATTCTCGTGACTTCTTTAATCGGAAAGGTAGCTGCTAATAACACTTTTACATGATTTTAATTGGTCCACCTCAAAATTTTTTTTGAGTGCTCTTTCACTAAAACTAAAACCATTGTCCTCTTTTGTGTAGGTGAGTTGCGGCATATAACAAAACTTAAGCCTTGGGGACTCTTTGATGTACTTTACGAGAAGTATGAATGGTCTGAAGAAGATGCTCGCGAGTTCGCAGACTTCCTCACTCCCATGCTACAGTTTGATCCGGTCAAGAGGGCAACCGCTTCTGAGTGTTTAAAGCACGGTTGGCTAATTTCGTAACTTCTAGTGATTGCCGTCCGGCTTTAATGGCGTATTTCAAATTTTTTTGTTATGTCAGCGTCATTCTTTGTATTTGTAGTGTCAGCCTATTGTAATAATGTAACCTATCGTAGCATAATACCGCAAAAGTTTTTTCCATGCATTTAATGCAACAAAATTGTTGTGTAGTAATATTTATAATGCAAACTAGGATACTTTTCTATTGTTTGAACAGAGGAAGCGCTTTGTTTTCGTCAACCTTCAACCTTTTTCAAAATTTTATAGTTGAACAATGAACCTCGCACTTTATCAAATTGTACATGAGTTTACTCATAATCCAAATTGGAATAAAAACAAGCGTCCTAGTAGCGCATGTGTCCAAAAGTAAATACGGTATTCAATCATACTCCCGTCAAATCCATTCATGGCAAATGCTATTTTGCCACTTTAATCTTTTCCAAATTCTCATAATGAAATATATGTTAACTAATAAATGTGCCTCTATTAACTCCTTTCAAACTGTACCCAGTTTTCTGTTGCATGTTCTAGTGTACTTTTATATGTCCTTCTGTTACAAGTGCCTGGCTTGTTTCAAGACAATTTGAATGAGAAGCAAGCGCAAATGACATGGTGACAATGAGTTTGTGTTCCTTGGGTCACTTTGCGGACAACCTAAAGACATCAGAAAGCCATTTATTATGAGTTCCAAACTATAAAAAAAATATTAGAAAAATCAGGCTTAATTGGTCGCAATAAATTAGGCGATTAGGTATGTAAAGTTGGATGTAAAATAGTTATGTGTTGTATAGTCTGACGATGACAAATGCAATAAGAATCTGAAGCTGATGAATAAGATGAAATAAGATGAATAATGTTGGATTGACCACGGGATTGAAAAAATGCCATATATTCTGTTAGGCAAAGGGTTTGATTCGGAAGGTCGGTTTTAGGTTTTACAAACTGTATTTAGGAAGGAACGATGTATTTTGCAGGGCCCGAGTAACACAAATCTAAGGCCAACTACTAAACTAGGTTTAACTGTTGTTAGGTCTTCCAAGGGTTTGTTCAACAGTGTGTTAGTAGTCAGGATATATCTTTAACTTTTGGTGAGGGCAAACCGTTAGTAAAATATACTGGTCTATACAAAGTCGCTACGCAGTCCCGTTTATATTTTCGTTAGATTTTTTTTGTTTCAATCTGGAAGTTAAATGGCCATAAGGATGAATAACCAAACATTCAGTTTAATTGTTAGGCATTTAAAAAAAACTCCATATTATCAACATCAACGCGTTTTAGGCTCGTGTCTTTTACAAATATATACATGTCGAACATGGAACCAGTTTTAAAAAGTTTTTTGTGAACTTTTCACACGTAACGTGCATTTAGCTAACAGAAAATAATTTATTACAAGTCGCAATTTTAGACGTGATCAATCATCGTTAGAGATAAACCACAAACAATAAAAAAAAAACATACATTTTTTTCTAGATAAAAACAACTCCTATTAACTTACATTACCTAAATATATATAGTGAACGTGAAATGTTTTTGACGCTAATACGTTATTACCTTTAAAAAATATCAACTTTTTCATTTCGTATATAATATCTTAATCGTAATTAACCGAAACAAAAGAAGCATCAGTTAACTGTACGAGACATCTCTGGTCAATATAAATACTACAAAAATATATCCTGTGTGTAGTTTTACTGGTTTACTTTATAATTATTAACGTAATCATCACTTAAAGCATAATATGGTTTTACAATTTGGAACAAAAGAAAACTACTTTAGTTTGTGTAATTATCTAAGCTATCCATTAATTATTGTAATTGTTGTGTTAAAAATGATTTTAAAATTTATACTACTAATTTAAGTAGACTCGTATGAAATCAAATCAGTCATCATCATGTAATGAATGAGTTCTTGTTGTTTTGTCGTGAAAAAACTCGTCTTTGATAAGCATTTAATGATTGTAATATGAACACGTAATACTACATATTTAATTATTTGCAGAGTTTTCTAGACCACGCGCGATCAATTCTGTTCAAATTGACGAATGAGGCATTTTTAGCCTAATGAATTATTTTAGAGTTGTGTGTTTTTCAGTTCCAAATCTCAGGAATGAAGATCTTTGTTTCGTCTTTGTTAATTTGAACAACTTTATGATTATTGATTAGTGTGCTGAGATTTCTTTTTGAGAGTCATTTTTTTATGATTGGGCCATTTTTTATAAATGGTCTAATAAAAATGGTTTGTTTTTTGACTGAGCGGATAGCAAATATAGCTATTCACAGACTTTTAAATGGAAAGTGTCGTCCTTTGTTGCGTTGTTTTTTTTATTAGTGTGTATTATAGTGACAATTGTAATAATGTATCATCTTAAAGCTGCTAAAAATAATGAGAAATAATTTTAAACACAACTGCAATCTGTTGATCTCCATCTGCTTATAGTACATTACTATTTACTATAATTACAGGCGAAAAAAAATGATAATTTTTTTAAAAGGCTTGATGGGTTTATCAATATCAAAAATAAAAATGTGCAACAACTTTAACGAGGGATTGTACAAGGAGAGGGAGGTTACATGATCAAAATGAATTAACTGGTCATTTGTTTCGTTAAAAAAAATAAGTTGTGAGAAAAAAAAACACTAATAAAATGCGACATTTACACGAACAGTTAAATACCTTATGGATTCATGCTCATTATCTGCATTATTCACGTTATCGGGTTTGCATAAAGTATCATTATTACATAATTGTAAATAATTTAAAAAAAAAACCTGCATAGTCATCAACATCATCACTATCATCAGTTGATCACTATCATAGAGCATATACCGCGTACCCTTATAATGCATAATAATGCATTTTACTTTCAGGATTCAGTGCAGTGTCTGGGGCACTATGCAACATATCAACTTGCGTGACCAACTGACCACCTATAAAACGCTGAGCATTTGACCCTCTGGAATGGACAAAGAAGAAGAAAGCAAAACGCACATTATTAGCATGAACATAGCCAGGGCATCAAGATGAGACACGACACGTCGACACGACCAAGAAGACAGATAGATAACAGATAACACATGCAAATACAAAATACCTTTTACCCTATCTACTTAGGCTCCCTGGCTTTACCTTTCCCATACGTTTTATCGGTTACACGATGAAACGGGAACGGTCGCACTTGACCACATCTTTCTACACCTCTGAAAATGCATGGAATAGGTTGGGTCATGCAAATTACCTAACCTAGCCATATCGCACCGCATCGCATAAATCTATCCTGTCTTGTCCTACTCCTACTCCTCCTAGAGGAACGAGAGAAGAGAAAGGTGCGAGGAAGGGAGGAGAGACAAAGACAGGTCGAAACTTGGGCGGACGGAGGTTTTTTTTCTAGAATTTTCTGATTTTCCTCCGTTCATTCATCCGATCAGTGGATCACCGATCATTTCAGTCAGTCAGTCAAAAGAATCTACAGCTCGGAGAAGTTGGACTAAAAGTGCTAAGTTTAAAAAATTGATTCAACTGAAGATCCGTAGGTATTTAATTTTAAATGTTGATTTACCTAGAGTAATTATTGTAATGGGGACTAATTAGTATTTGTGGTGGAATAAGTTATACTTAGTTTTAAAAAAAGGCTAGAATTAATTACTAGCTAATCTTTCAGAAAAAAGAACAAGGGTGAAGGGGACGAGTTGGCCTGATTTAAGTAAAGTTGACCTTGCCATGGCACCTGCTAGGAAAAGGAAGCGACGACCGTTGTCGTTGTCTCAAAAAAAGAAGCGACAATTATCGGTTTCAAAAATGTAAGTGACCTCTTCTATTCACGCCTATCACCTTTCCTATCGAGAAAATAATTCCACAGTTATTGTTGTTGTTTTTTTAAAATAATAATGGAAATTGTACTATTGTAAATACAGCAAGCCGAAGCCAGCCATGGATTCAGAAATTGCAGTGGTTACGATAGACGACAGTGATAGCGATTCGAACGCATCGCCCAGCTCGAAAAATCCTAGGAAAGGAGATGGCTTACCGAAAGAGGGCAAAACGAGGTAATCATGGGAAGATTATTTGACTGAACACAAATAATTCAACCCAATTATGCATGACGTTTCCTAACTTGAAGTAAACAAAATGAAAAAATAATTGATCTTTTATCCTTTTCAGTGTCCGTGAGGCTTACTCTGCTCAGGGTTCAAGCAGTGATGACACTGATTTTGAGGATTCAAATCTAACGACCAGCTCCAAAACTCCGAGGGAAGGAGATGGCTTACCGATACAGGGCGAAACAAGGTACACAAATAATTCACCCATGAGCAATTACGTGTAGATATATCTTCATTTTAACTATGTCCAAACGCATGCCGTCACTAACTTTAAGAAAACAAAATGAAGAAAATATTTGGTCTTTTTTCAGTGTCCGTGAGCCTAAGAGCTACTCTGCTCAGGGTTCAAGCTCTGACGACACTGATTTTGAGGATTCAAATCTAACGACGAGCTCGAAAACTCCGAGGGAAGGAGTTGGCTCACCGAAAAAGGGCGAAATGAGGTAATAATGGAAAGATTGTTTGACTGAACACAAATAATTCAACCCAAGAACAATTACGTCTAGTTGTGTCTTCTTTATTTTAACTATGCCCAAATGTATGCGGTCGCTAACGAAAACAGAATGTAGAAAATATTTGATCTTTATGCTTTTCAGTGTCAGTGAGTCTAAGAGCTACTCTCCTCTGGGTTCGAGCATTGACGACACTGATTATGATGATTCGAATCCAACGACAAGCTTGAAAACTCCGAGGAAAGGAGATGGCTTACCGAATGAGTTCGAAATGAGGTAATTAAAGAAAGATTAGTTGACTGAACACAGACAAGTCAACGCATCAGAATTACGTGTAGTTATGACTTCTTTATGTTAACTATACCCAAATGCATGTCGTCGCTAACTTGAAGAAAAGATAATGAAGATATATTTGGTCTTTATTCTTTTCAGTGAGACTATGAGCCTACTTTACAGTCCTCCTTCTGGTACAAACAATGGTCCTCCTCATGGTACAACAAACAATAGTCCTCCTCATGGTACAAACGATGACAACGCCGGTGACAAAGACGATACTCCCATGGGCCGAATTGTATTGGTTTAATTCTAATTACTGTTAGATAGTTAATTAGACTTGAAATAATGTCGTTATATTGATGTTGATGTTCACGATTTGTTATCTTAGAGTCCGTGGTCGTGGTCGATGGAGGAGGAGTCAGATGATGAAAGGATTGCAGATGAAATGATTTCAAGAAAGAACATTCGAAAGATTATGAAAACTTCTGAGCTCGCTGCCGCAACTCGAGCAGCTGAAAAGGAGGAAGAAGCGAGAGTTAAAAGACTGGCAGAGAAACAAAAATTGGTAAAGATTACGATTTCATTTTTTTTAAATGTATGTAATTGGGAAGGAAAATGAAGGAAAAGGATATACTTAAATGTTATATCTTACTCATTACATTTATTATTTGCTCTAGTTTGAAGGTATTCAAAAGACAGACTGTGGTAAGATTGAACGGCTAATCTTGGAAGTGGATCCCAAGTCCAAGAAACCTTTGATAGAGGTTGACAAATCGATCGTTAGACATTTGAAACCGCACCAGGCTGAAGGAATCAGGTTCATGTACAACTCTTGCTTTGAGTCAATTGAAATGATCAAACAAGACCAAGTTCCGGGTGGCTGCATTTTAGCACATTGTATGGGACTGGGGAAAACCTTGCAGGTGAGCAAAATTTTACTCTTTTGCAATGGAATATAAATACACATTAAAATTAAGTAAGGTGTCGACAAAGGAATGTAGAAAATATTTAACACGCCATTTATTATTTCCAGAGTGTTGCCCTGATACACACCTTGCTCACAAATAAGCTCTGTGGGATAAAGACTGTATTGGTGCTCTTCCCACTAAGTACTGCTACCAACTGGTTTAACGAGCTGAAACGCTGGACAAAGGATACGACGGAAATCAAAATCCATAAACTTTACGAGATGAAAAACACCCCGGCATCAAGACAAGAGTTTCTGAATGTGTGGCAACGGCGTGGAGGTGTAGGATTGCTGAACTATGATATGTTTCGCATCTTAGCAGATCCTAAGAAAACAACTAAGATGAACCCGACCCTTCGTGAAGCAGCAAAGCAGGCGTTGGTAGATCCCGGTCCAGATTTGATCATCTGCGACGAAGGACATTTACTGAAGAATTCTAAGACTATAATTTCGCTGGCAGTGAACGAGATGAGGACGCGTCGTCGGATTGTACTCACGGGCACACCTCTCCAAAACAATTTAATTGAGTATCACACCATGATGAGCTTTGTCAAACCCAACCTTCTTGGCTTGCGAGAGGAGTTTAACAACCGTTTTGTGAACCCAATTAAAAACGGGCAGCATGCAGATTCTACAGATGATGATGTCATCCTCATGAAAAGAAGGGCCCACGTGCTTCATCGAAAATTGGAAGGCTCTGTCCAACGGTGTGATTATTCAATTCTTGCTCCGTACTTGCCCCCCAAGCATGAGTACATTATAAATGTAGCGCTGTCTGAAAAGCAGGAGGAGCTGTATAGATACTATTTGAATAACGTTATTGAGCAGGACAAGGAATGGATTAAAAAGAAGAGCCTGTTGAGATACTATTCTGAACTGGTAAAAGTTTGGTCACACCCACTCGCATTGACAGTGCGAAGGATTTCTAAGGATGAGGAGATAATGGAGAAAAATGAAGAAAATGCAGATAACCCTTTTATGCCCTTCTTCGATGATGAAACCTTTTCTGATGAAAGCATTGAACTACCAAAGAAGAAGAGAGCTGAAAGGAAGACTGAAGCTCCAGCTGGAACCGGTCTGCATTTTCCGGGTTTGGAAGATGATGAGGAGTATCACAGGGATAAATGGTGGCGCCCTCTTTTCGAAAAAATAGAAGATATGTCGGTATTCGAGCTAAGTGGGAAATTGGTCATTCTGAAGGAGATTTTGCAGACGTCAGAGTCCATTGGAGATAAGGTTCTGGTTTTTAGTCAGTTTTTAACATCATTGGACATTATCGAGGATATGCTAAAAGACTGGGACCAAGTAGCTGAGGAGAAAAATGCAAAGGGAGACGAGAAAGGAAGGTGGAGAAATACTATCGAGTTCTTTCGGATTGATGGTTCTACCAAGGTTGAAGACCGGCATCAGTATTGTGAGAAATTCAACCGTACGTCCTCATCGTCTAAGTAAGTTATAACAAATCACTGATTAGTCATTATTAAATTTCTTACTCACAATTCTCATTTTGTTATTGTGCATTTTTGAGTGGCAAAGATACAAATTTCTCTTTTTTTTTTATTATAAAGGGCCAAAGTGTTTTTGATCTCTACAAAAGCTGGTGGTCTCGGGATAAACCTTCATGGAGCAAACAGAGTGGTTGTGTTTGATGCAAGCTGGAACCCATCCCAAGACAAGCAAAGTATTTTTCGAGTCTATCGCTTCGGTCAACACAAGCCATGCTACATTTACAGACTTATTGCTCGAGGCACCATGGAGGAGAAAATTCTTCGTCGCCAGATAACAAAATTGTCCTTATCATCTCGCGTTGTTGATGAGCAGCAGGTTCAGCGACATTTCAATTACAATGATGTAAATGAAATGTATTTATACGAGCCGGATGATCCGTTGGCAAAACCTGAAGTTCTTGCAGTACCTAAGGATGATCTGCTGGCTGATCTCATACTGTCCCACCGACACTGGATATGCAGTTATGAGGAATTTGACTCGTTGCTGGAAAACAAGCCTGATGAAGGTCTAACTAACGAAGAGAAGGAGATGGCTTGGGAAGAGTACAGAAACGAAGGGGAAAAACGCTTGAAAAGTGATAAGCATGACTCGGAGCCTAACTACTACGACAGAGCATGGCCAAGGTTAGTTAACAATGATATCCTTTGTTTCACGTTTCACTACTTCTATTCTGAGCATTTGCGACAATCTAATCCCAACACTGACTTTCAACTAAATTTTTAGACGACGAAGAATTCGAAAGCCAATGCATCTGATCCACCAGCAACGGCAGCAACAAAACCGACCACCCTTCGATCCGACCCATCAGTAACAATAAACGAACCATCCCTCGATCCGGCCCACGTATTCTAGATCGCTTTGCAATTAAGATTGCAGGTGCTCAGACAAATCAGGGACGTCCGATGCTTTAATTATACTATACTGCGAGATTTAAATTTATCCTTATTCAAATATTCATTCATTCATTTACTTATGCTTATTTTAAAACGTGTCTGATCAATATGATGGGTTAGTAAGAATAAATTACAAATGAATTATACAAATACTCTGCCAAATACATGAATGTTAATACAGCTACATATTTCTTGATTCCTAGTCACTGTTTAGTTTTAAGTATGCGCAACAAATTCATATACTTTGAGAAAAAAATATCCGCAAATTAGAAAGCAAAGGTTTTAAAATAATTCTTTACCTGTAATTACTTTTAATATTTCTCGAGAACACTTCGTTATGTTCAATTAATTAATCATATTATTATCCTTCGATAAAGGTCTTAACAACCCTATCCAAATCACATTATACGTTACTATTTCATCTTCCATAGAAAGTAAGATTTTTTTTAGAAAGTAAGGCATGATAATACCAAAAATATTTCCTGCAGTACAAGAAAAAAAGAACTTTGGGGAAAGGCTCCAGTGCAAAGTGAGATTAGCTAGACTAGGGAAAGAAGATTAGCTTGTGATGGATGTAGATGAGTGCGAATGAGCCAGAGTCATGAGATTGTAATGGGTCCTGTAACAGACTATGATAACGAGATCCACTCCAACCACCCAGGGATTTATTAGGAGGGAAATGAGGATATTGTGTGATGACTTGATGACCCTGCAGACACACTCTCACACCATCACATCACACATAGTACTTGCACCACGTAGGAGAAATCTAGGAATAGACATGCATACCTATATGTCCAACAGAAGAAAGGATTCATTTTCTCCACCTCTTCATATATGATTCCCACTTGAGTCTATTCATTACTAGCAAAAAAAAAACTATACCTGTGTAACTTACTCCCTCCAACCTCCCAAGAAATTCTTTCTATATATCGCATTTCCAAAGTGAAAGCAGCTTCAACCTAAGACAGATACCCATGAGCATCCAATCCGTACAATGCAGAAAAGTGGAATGCAACCACTCTCATATTACTTCTCCAGACCTAAAAATGAATAGAATTCGCCATCCTTCCCTCCCAATACGATATGTACGATAATGATCATCTTGATCCTCCACATCTCTCCGATATATAGCACTGCTGCACGTGAGAATTCCTAAAAAGCCCTGAATTCTTTGAGAAGACTAGTCTGGTGAAAATAGGGGAGGTCTTCCTTCCACTTGATAGGGGATGCGGTTGAACAAATCATTTGGAGGAGATAGAGATCTGAAGGGTGGTAGCCCATCCAGAAGGCGGTACCGAGCGGAGCGACTCTGTCCAACCCCTTATCACTCACGTAATACTACCCTCATCCTTAGCAGCGTGATGATGCTCCTGCTTGTGCCTCTTTCACGTATTATAGGATGAATTTTGCCGTATTCCTCTTCTGCTTTGCTCCTTGCTCTCTCTTCCTCTAAATCCATGTAATAAGCAATATGGGCTTTCTGGCTTTTCCCAAATCATCCTTATTTTTTCATCTCTCTTCTGCTGTTTCCCTAACTGAGCGATGTAATATTGCTGGAAATCCGAAATTTTATATAATCCAATGATATAAGAGCCATGATGGGATGGGATGGGATCCATGCTCCATTCTATTTATCACACAAAGCATGACGATTTTCAGTGTCTGCATTTTATATAGAATCCATGTTTCATGTAAAAATAAATCCAATTCCCCTCGTTCTAGTGTGTGGGGAACGAGCGTTTTGGAGTCACTTGGAGTGAGAGGACCAGAGAAATATTCGGTGTAGCAAAAGGCCCCTTGTTCCCACCAAAGGTTTTTCATTCCATTTTAACAGTCCTTTACAGCAGCTCCTCCTCATGTCTCTTCTCACCTTTGCTCAATCGCCACGCTTTCCGCAGAGGTCCACATTGGAAGCGTAGTTAACGTGATTGTCATGTCATGAAATATTTGTGCGGTTTTTAACAGTTTTTTCACTCATTCCATTAAATGGGATTGCGTAGTTAGTTGGTCATGTTAACTGGGACTATTTTTTACCTCCGTAAATTCATGTAAACACAAAATATAGTGACAATTAGTGATGAAAGGTTTGCTAACAGTTTACTAAAAAACCAATTTGTTAAAGTAGATAATTAAAATGTCCGAGAAGAAATCCTTCCGAATTGACGTGCTCCTTGCGAGAGAGTCTCCAAGTGAGACAAAGCAATGGTCCAGTTGGTCACCCTCCAATTCCCCGCAATCAAACAGTCAGCAAGCCTCCCTTAGTCCACCAATTTCTCCAGGTTCTGAGCCAACCTCTGTCCAGTCAAACAGTCCAGTACATTCGCATGGGAGTGGGGGTGGTCACAATAATAACCATGGGACTCATAACAGTGCTCTAATGAGTCATGGCCATCACGGCTACATTTCTCGCGGTGCTTGTTCGTTTGGCCTGTTGATGGAAAATTGCGGGGGTGTGGGAAACATGGGACTATCGCCTGGGATGACAACGTCGCCGTCGCATGACTACAGAGAAGTACGCAGCCCTGTGCATCCAGGCCCTGGAAGTAATGGTACTGGAGGTAATGGAGGAAATGTGACGACAACTGCTGCTCACACACGTGGCACTGGAGCGAATGGCTCATCAGGAGGCCTCCACGGGCCGGCACTGTTTGGCTCATTACATTCTTATATGTCTTCAAGTGGATTGAATCATTTTGGCAGCTCGTCAGCATTTCATTTACCGTCCCTTGTTGACGGCGATGGGAAGCCAAGTTCAATGATTTCTGGAAGCGGAAGTGGACCATCAACTCCTGGAGGGGTTTCTGGATTTGTTGGGCTCAGCGTTGCAAACGCTCATCAGCTCCAGTTGGAGTGGCTGGCGAGGAATGGGATGCTTTACCCAAGGCTACCCGAACTAGCAGGTTAGTTAGTTGGACAACACTTTCTCCAAACTTATGCATCTATACGTTTCTCTCCATGTACATATATGTAGGTACATGTTGTCTTAAAGAAGGTAGCATTTCTCTTTCATCTTTTTTTTGTCTTATGCACTTACATCGTAAATATAGCAAAATGCGACAGTTTGGTGAGAATCATGGAGCACCTGAATAACTTTGCGCACTTCTTGCAATTCAATTTCATAGCGATACATGTTTACGACTAAAAATTCCGTCGAATTTTACATGATTTTTTAAAAACTAACCTTCGATTAAATCAATCGTCTTATAAATTTACATAGCATAAATTGGAATAAACGTAGAGATGATATAAATGAAATTTTCCCATTGTATTCGACAGTGGCTCCAAAACTTCTAGTAAAAGCTGTATATAACTTTTTTTCCTTATTTCAAATTCCAAGCTCATTACACATTTATCGACAGAATGTATTTTACAAATTACGGTTTTTTCAATTCCTGCAAGGATCTCTCATTGCTACAAGCTATATACAGTTATTATAATGATCAAGTTATAGCCGCATCAGTCGAAGGCAAAGAGCCAAACGTTTTCCCAAGCTCCCCCTCATCCCATACCTAGAAAATACCGAAGGGTATATATAATCTGCCGATAAGAGAGAATGCGGATGACTGGAGGAAGATGAGATATACATTATAAAGTCATCTTGTTTACTTTCTCCAGTAAAACGCTTCCTTTTCCCTTTTCCATTTCGGAGTTTTTAAGGGAAAATCCGAGTCACATAACATAATATATTTGTCCGTATATGAGAGGAGACTGTAGTGGGGAAAATACGTGACGACGACATCCTCAAAAAAAAAAACTAACAATCTTGTATTGTGCACATTCTATGAGTAGTAGTAGTGAATTGCTAGGCTCAGCAAGAATAATAGCGGAGGACGGAAGACCTGAGCATCGTCATCATCATCATCACCATCACATCATCATTGTGAGGGAGCAACAGAGTTGGGATTGGAAAAGTAGAGAAAAGAAAGATGGGGAAAGGGAGAGAAAGCCTCTGGCTTTTCCCCGTTGATCAGAAGAGCAAACATCATCTTAGTATTATCACGCGCAGATTAGAAGGACCATCGGGATGCCCGATGAGCAATTAACTAATTTGATTTCAACCTTCCAATTACGGAGAAAAACCATCGAGGGTAGATATACGTTGGAGGCGGATGTATTGCCTAAAGTCCTTTTGATTCCCTTGGTGGAGTTTTACAGTTGCTTGTCGACTAACTAGCTTAGCTCCTATTGTTCAGTCGTCATACATCCCATATAGGTATAGCTGCTTTTCATTCTTAAAAGTCGTATAGCTAGGGAGAACATATATGACGGTTGAAATGGAAATGTCAGATGGGGAACTTATATCCAGTTTTGATGCTCCTTCCATGAAATGGATGAATGATTTTTAAGCAAAACTCTTTACAGGCACATTAATGAACAAACGGGGAATAGACAGAATGCTGATGACTTTAGAAATGTGTAATAATTCCAAGGAAGATCTACACAGTCATATTTCCCTACTGCAGGTCAGGTCGGCACAATCATTTTTTACTAAATGAAGAAAACGATTTAAATCGTGAAAACGTAATTAAGATGTTTACAAAACCGTAAGATGGGATAATTACAGACTTGCTATTACAGTTTTATCATGGATTATGTAAATAAATATCTTTGGACATCGCCTATAAGTTCCTATCAAAAAAATGTCGCCTTTGAAACCAAAAATGGAAATATAAAATTGATTCCGATTTTTTCATATACGCTCTAAGTATAAGTATGGAGACAGTTAAAAACATGAACGTATTGTTGTTTTAAGACAAAATAGTATTTCTAAATGTTTTTTCTATTAACCCTTCTCCAGAAAAACACGCAACTCACATGAAAACATTCTCTAAAAGGGTTTTTAGTGAGAGTGTAAAAGTAAAGCTCAAGGGCTAGTTTTTGACCACCATCAATAGTATTACCATTATTAAAAATAAAACAGTTTTTTTGGTGTTTATTTTATATAAAAGAATAAAAAGTGGCTTAGTATGGCCGTGCCGACATGAAGGACGAACGATAAAAAGTGAAGTTTGATGGATTGGTAGAAAAAATGCCTGGGAGCTTTATGTAAGGTGATGTTTTAAATCCACAAGGACAATAAAAAATATTTTCCTTCCTGACATGTTCTCCTCCCTTCCCTTCTCCTGATTGTGAGTAAAAAATGGTCACCATAATGATGTCAATGGGACTATATGTGATCATAAAGATGACGATGATGATAAAATTCTCATATTTTTATTATTATTCTGCTTCCTCCACTATTTGTTCTTATTTTGGTCAGTTTTCTGTTATCTTTCTCCAGAGCCCCCACTTCTTCTTGGAGGTCACTCTCCATAAGAAAAAATCCCTTAAGTACACATGTTCACATGTTATCGGCTGTAATGGTAGTAGTTTATGTCATCTACTTCACCCTCCACTCTCTCTCCTGACATGTTTTTGTTAGCTTGGAACAAGAAGTTTAAGAATGATCTTGATGATATGGTGGATGGTGATGGTGTGGTGACAACTCAAGAAACACTTTTCAGTTTAGGGTTCGAGTCCCTATCTGTTGTGTACTCACTTTATGTCCTGTAATGGAGGCGAGAGACAAAGTGGAAAATTCGTTGGACAAGAGAGTAATGCGGTGGAGAGAGAGAAGCTGCGGTGATGATGTTGATGTTATAGCTCAAGAGAGAGGAACGGACATGAGGAGAGAGAGAAAAAAGTAAAAGGGACAATTTGTCGACAAGTCTAAAATTAAGTTAGGGATTTTTATCTCACGAAGTACAAACAATGAGGGTGCATCTCTCCTCAATTTTGTTCGCCCTTCCGTTCATTTCTCCCTTTTTCATTTTGACTAGATATGGCTCGGTGCGGTTTTGTTCTTTTAACCCGGAGATATAAGTAAGCTTATTTTCTGGTTGGGTTACTTACCAGCAAAAGCCAACTTGCCAGTCATTCAGTGTCCTTTTGTTTATGCTTTTGATTTTTTTCCATCTGGATAACAACCTTTTTTCTTCTTTCCCCGATCATAATGTTGTGATCAGAGTTTGGAAGTGGATTTGTAGCAATTGTTCAATATAAATGGGTAATACAGTCAAAAGCCAGTGTTGGGAAGGGTATATGGAGCCCCTGCTGTGGCCATTCTGCCGTAAAGCCAGGAAGAGCAAGGAGAGGAAAAAAATTTGTTATGTAATGGTTGATGGGGTTTTATTCAATAAGCTAATTTTGACAGGGCAGGAGTAACTTAATGTCGTTTGATTGTCTTCCAGTTTTTTTTTCTGGAAACTATTTACAAATAATAAGATATGAAATGGTCAATTCTAATCTAACACGAGGATTGCACGAAAGTCTTCATATCGTCTTGTAAGTCTTTATATATGCTTATCCCGTAGATTTTTCTGTGGTTTACTGTTATTTTTTTCCCTACTATCGTCTCCTCCTTCTTGGCATGCTTATTACATTAAGGATCCATCACATCAATTTCAAAAAGGTGTGGCTGGAATACCATTACCATGTGAAATCTGGAGTTTGAGGTTTGTCAGTCATTTTTCACGGAAGATAGACACGTTTTTTATGGATCTTTCGAGTAGGTAGTGGAGGGACATTAGTCACCGGTGCGGGATCCTCTTTCCTCCGCATAAAGAAATGGGCATACGGAAGATTCCTTAACTTTGTACTTATTTTTTTCCTCTCATCCCATTCCCTTTTTTAGCAGTAAGAAATGTTGACAGGAGACATCAATCCGATTTAAACATCTGCTTTCCCAAGTTATCCCATCCTGCTTAAATCTGCTCTTTTCTCATCCTTCTTGTTTTTGATATGCATCGGCAAGATCGAGTGATTTGGATCCCATTCCGAGGCGCAAATTTCGAGCAACAGGAAAGACTCCTTTCACTTTTTTTTAAAGAGATAGATAGGCCTCTAACCACTGCAGTCAAGTCGTTTGAGGGGTGAATAGGTGCTTGAAAGAATGGGCAATGCATTTTTCATGAGAGGGGAAACCCTCGTTTTTCCCCATCTACCTTTTCCCTCAGTTTAGGAGAGATATCCCTTTAAAGTTTTCGGGAGAAGGGAATGAACAAGTAATAAAATTTAACATTTCGATGTAATCTGTTGGGAAAGATTATAGGGAGATGGTGAGCAATGGACAGATTCCAATTGCGAGTTAGTCTCTCGCTGTTTATCTTATCTGTAGGGAAGCCTTCAAGAAAGGATCTCATATCAACAGAACTCCGACGGAAGTACAACGGCTTTCTTCCAACCTGGGCTTCAATCATGAGCCATCCAAATGGCAATTCCCTTTTCAGGCAACAAGGATCCAATTTTATTTAATGGGAAACCACTTTTGATTTTTATGTTCTTTATCCCCCTTTTATTCAATCTAATCTTTAGAAAAATGGGCATTCAAAGCCATTTACCAAGGTTGACCTTTTTTCCAAAAGTGGATGGGCTCAGGATTCACACACGGTGGTGGATAGACACGAGGAAAGTAAAAAATTAAGATTCAAATAATATCGTATTATTTTACACTCCCAGAGATCCGGGTTCCAGAGGAAAAAAATTACTTACCATTTATTTGCCATGTAAGTTTTTACAAGTTGGTAGTTCCAAGACTCATTTTTTCCCTCGACTAGCATATCAATAACAAGGAAATTTGTGCCCCATCAAAAGCCACTAGCATTAGGAGTGGAGGAAAACGACCACTTTTATTGTTCCATTTATTATTTACGGGAACTGAGACTTTTGCTCTTTCTGTCGATCGTGTCAATTTTATTGGGGAGGGTAGTACACTTGAAAAATGAAATGAAATTGGTTGGATATTTTTTCCCTCTAGTCGATTGCTATTGTATTCTGAAGAAAAAAACGCAGCGATTTGAGTTTCACTTCCGAGAGGGAAATAGCATTTCAATGGGGAATAATAATAATATGACCGTAAAAGTGGGAGCGAAAAAGGGTGGATGTTTTTTTCTGCTCCCTTCATAGACTTTCGTTACGTTCATTATGATTATGACATAATATGGGGCATTATGTTGGAGCACGTGCCGTCACTCATGTGGCACAAGGCCTAGTCATAACAAACCCGTTTCGGGGATAATTGATGGAACCTTAACATTTCGTTAAAAGCTCATTAGCCCTGCTCACTCTTCTCAATTATGATGTGTTATGAGGGAGGAAATCAGCAACTGACATGAGAAGCCCAATTTGTACGCTGATTCATATTATGGTTAAAAAAATTGATGTTTCATTATCCTTCTATCCGAAAATTAAAAATATCTCTGTTTTTTTCCTCAATAAAATCACCATTGTAAAGAGAGTCTTTCATTGCTACTTAAATACTGACTTGCTTATTTTATAAAATTATCCATCCAGTTCAATCTACAGTTTTAGCTACTTCACCGTCCAAAACTTACTCAGAGAACCATTAAATTACCGTCCTAAAACTCTTTGAATCTAACCACTGCGTTTCTCCACTTAAGCATGCACCAAAGTTTGTCAACTTTTCACTCAGTCATTTTTCCCATTACATGTCTCGATATATTCGATCATACCTCTTTTCTCAACACTTGGCGCATATAATTTTTAAGTAAAGTCAAATCAACATCCTTGAGTTCCCCTTAGCAATCCATCTATTCTAAGTTAGTTTAATTTCAATGAATAAAACGCTCCCTGTAAACACTTGAACCTCATCTAACTACCAGTTAAACCTCGGCAAAGTAAGAAATAATTCATACTCTTGATGCAATCATGAGCTTGCACCTTTTCAAACCTTTTGCATTCTTACATCATCATTGAATCAAGAAGGGAGCCCCCCGTAATATTGAATATTACGAGTGGAAAACGTGTTCCAAAGGGCTTTTGCTAAGTAAGCCCTTCCTGTTGTCATCATCATCCCCCGTTTGCTCAACTCAACAAGAAAGAAATATTTTGTTCACGGTGCGTATGTGCGTCCGTGTTATTAGCTGTTTTGTTCCGGGATTACTGTCTCAATAGCTTTGTATAAGTGTTTGGGCATGCACTGACTCAAAATAAATAGAGTAAAACGCAAAGCGTGATCATGATGATCACCGACCCCGTTGTCAAATTGCGTTTGGAGCTCCATTCTCTCCCTGAGCGTTTAGAAATTGGCTAATAAAAGTGTTCCGTTTGGCGTGTGGTGAGTCTCCTTTATATGATCCTTATAATATGCATTTTAGGGACAGATGTGATAAAGCTGTAGGTCTCATATACTCCATAGCATGGCTTGGAGGGATTCTCAGCTCTCCATTTTGTCCAGGAAGGACGTATTCACTTAATGTTGTCCTACAACTCTGGAGAATTAAGTGGACATCGCATATGAATATAAATTTGGTGAATGAATTGGATTCCCGTTTCCCCCATCATCGCGACACTTTCCACACAGTCGTGGAGGCACAAATATACTCAGCTAATATGTGTCCATAGTCATTACCATCCCGTCATAAACATCATCTTCTCATTATTACCCTCCTTTCAAATTCATTTGAAGCTAAAGTGAGCCGGTCGGTCCTTCTTCCTCCAAAATATAATCCAGTCCCCTCCCTGTTGTTGAAGCTACGGTTATGAAAAAAGGGATGCAAATAAAAATGCTCTGATCACGACGGGTTGTAAGTAATGCTGAGCAAGTCCCCACGCATCTGTATCAACTTATTTATAATAATCGGGTCATGTTCTGTCGGCAGGGTGGAATCCTCAAAAATCCTCTCTGGATGCTCAGCCATAGCTGAATGACGCTGTTATTGTTGTTTTCATTGATAATGATGATTTACACACCCCTTCTGTTTATTTCATATGGTGCATCCATTAAGCCAATTTATTAGCTAACACTCTTTTATACAGATATATACCCTCATCATGATCACTGGGACACCACCAGCAATAGAAATTAGGACGGAGAAAAGTATAAATGAAATTGTTTTTTCTATTTACTTTGCAAACGGGTTTGGGGATGCAGTTATAAAGTAAATAATTCCTTGTTCTGATCATCTTGATGACTGAATTCATTTCGATGCTGTTGATTCTCTTCCGAGTAACAAATAATTCGAGTCAAATGGAGAATATTACATTTATTGCAGTGATGATGCTGATGATGTTTAGTTTGATTGGATGAATATTAAGTGTGTTTGTGCCAAACGTATAAAAAAAACTGTTTTAATATGACGGAATAACGAAAAATGCAAGTAATATGTACATTAATGTGAAAGTGCGTATTCAATATAACAACATGTTTTCCTTTATTTGGGAAAAAACTCGCTTATATATTTTTTCTCCTTGGCTAATGCCATTACAGATTATTATTATGAAATTGCCTCCAGCATAGTAGCATTTGGGTAGGGATAATAGATAAATAGAAGCTTGAATTTGTGGAGTGATCAGAGGATTTTTTATACTGGATTTATTTCATTATTGCTGCTCCAACGGTATAGTTATGGCTACTGTTTAGCCAGTATGGCTGGCTGGTTTTTTTGGAAAGAAAAATTCGGTAAGAAAGTTTCACTTCTTCCTTCCATATATAACAGATATATATGCGCATAATATAATATAGTTAAGTAGGAGCTGGAAAACTGAAAGGAAGGAAAAGTGAATTTGCGCAATGAAACGAGATAAAAAACGGGAGCCCATTAAATGGAAGGAAACGGGAATGAGACAATTTTCTTCGATCTTAGTTTCTTAATCACTTTTCCCTCCACAGGATAAGCGAATAGGATAAGGGAGTATTTTTTTCATAGTCATCGGATATTTGTATATGTGCTTAGGGGAAAAGATCTCCCATTTTTATGTTCCAGCACGCGGTGCACTCCCTTCCCATTTTCGATCTGTAAGTCCAAGGAACAACATTAAGTAGGATGATGACTTCAATTAAATTAAATGTTCTATCTGGTAAATTGGAGAAAGTGGATATGGATCTGGGAATTGGGTCGATGAGAGAGGAGTAACTACTCCTATATTTTTCCTTAATGGGCTCGATTATTGCTAACAGCCAAATAGTTACTTACGTTTCATAGTCGATTCAAGCAATTTGGTAATTGTTTAATATAGGGTGAAGAATCCATTTTCCAGATTCATTTTTTTTACGGTTTCCCATCCCTGCCATTTGCCGTGATCGCCTTCGCTCCTCTCTGAATCCATGCCCGTTTCCCTTTCATCTTTCCCTACTAGACATTAGCCAGCCAAGAAGCAGTCCTTTCCCCAACTTTCTGTGTGCTTGTTGGCTTATATTACTGGAGACGAGTAAACGAGCCTGTCTTCTAGTCTTCCTCTCATTTGTAGAATCTGCAGAGGCTGGATGGTTGCGGCGCAGTCATGTAGAGAGGGATGGCTAATAAGGTGGTGCACAGAAGGAAGCACATGTGCTCATCATATATACTTACGGATGGAGAAAGTTTTTTGATTAAAAATATCGCAAGCTACTTATTTCAAGGTTGACTTCCCTCGAATCGATAATGGGCGTGGGATCTTGTGGAATCTCTGCTGGATCATCAAAATTTTTAATAATTAAATAAGATAAGTGATGTAACCAAACTGGCTTCATATGATATGACATGATAATATGCATTTAGCTGCTTTCACAATAATTTGTAGATATGTACAGTTCTATCAATAATGAGCTGATGAATGAATGGGGATTATAATACAGGGCTCCAAATCGGCACTCTTCCGTTTGCTAAAATACTTTGCTGAAGATGTTGTTCTTGGTTTAGTGGTTGTAAAATTGTGTAATGCCACTTTTTACGCCATCTCTCACTTTTTCCCCTGTTCATGCCCAAGAATTGTTTTAGCGTCTTTTTTTTAGATATTCATATGTACTTGCTTCCTTGTGAAAGAAATAACAAGGGAGAGAGGAAAGTTTAGTCCCTAATAATAAGTGATGTTGATATGGTAATGGATGCCCCTTGAGCGTTTTATATCGATGGAAGAATGGGAAGTGGCAATAAATTTGCAGATGATCGCCCTCCAAAAAAAAACTTCTAAGATGTCTACCAAGTCGTTATTAGAAAATGGTCTAATGTAAGGAGGGAGAAAAGGAAGAATTTCTTTCAAGTATAAAAAGACATGTTTCGCCAACGATAGTCTTCCCACTTTATTCGTGCTATAATACGTCATAGCTACTTTTACTTTGGATTTAGTCATTTTTACACTGAAATACTTTCTTAATTCCTTCATACAGTTCAAGTGTCGTTTAGAATTATTTTCTGATTTATAATGCGTGTCATGCTAGAGTACAAAAAATTCTTTTAAAACTGTAACTTTATATTTAGCAAGGAAAAATGTCATCACATGGAAGCTAGTTAAACTCGATGAGCAAAAATGAATAAGCTCATTAGAAAATTATTGTACATATTCGCCATACATAATTTAGGATTTATCTGATAATAAAGTTATACATGTTCCTTATTCCCTATTTCACTTAAACTCTTGAAATTAGTTAGAATCTTTGAAGGAAAAGGGTTTAGGTTATATCACCACTGCATCCAAAAAAAAACTATGCTTACTTTCTACTTTCCAGATCCTCTTTCTCTGTTTGACTTCTTTGTAATCCGGATTTTTTTCCCCTTTCCCAGTTCTTTCCTTTTTTTTTCTCATGATTTCTTTTCACAATAGCACACCACTGGTGGTATGGCGGTGGCTTACACAAAAGGGAACTGTCACCATCCTAAGTTGTAACTACTGTTGTGACTCTATCCCCAACTTATCTTCCTTTTTCATCATATCATCCTGCATGATTCTGAAATAGACTGATAAAAAAAGGGACCATTCCCATGTATGTTTGGTTGGAACAGAAAAGACAAAACCTTCTTTGTTTTCTCTGCTTCCACTTCTTCCTTCGTTTATTCTAATATTAAGATTGTGTTACGGTAAATAAGAAGGATTTATAAATCAAGAAGGGAAACTGAGCAGGCTCTTGTAACTTTTTTAGTTTTTTTCCCCCATCTTTTCATATTCCACTCAATATGTTGGGTTGTTGAATGATATATTTGATAAGTTACAATTTTTGTTCTGGCTACAATAATATATTTATTTACAAGATTACATTACAGGCTGAAATGTATTTCGTTTTGTTTGTATTAAAATAATATATGCTCAATGGGATAATAACTTTATCTGTGATGTCGGAAGAAACAAGTTTAGAATAAAAGGAGGAAAAAAAGTTTTCCGGATATTTCTTCCTTTTTTTCCCTCCATATATTTGCCAGAATTTTTTTTGTTCCCTCCTGTCTTAACTTTTTTTTCTCTTTGGTTGTTTGCCTTTTTCATCCTTGTAGTTTTTGAACAGTTGTGATTGTGATGATGATGAGTGGCTGGAAAGTGGAGGGAGAGTGCTCGTAAATTATATTGCTATCAGATTTTATTTTTGTTACTTGTCTTCCGCAAACTTGTGAATGCTGCTGTACCAGAGGGATTTTTTTTCACATGGAAAGGGAAAGCGTTGTCTTGTTTATTTACAATAATGTAAGAAAGGGAAAGTGGCTAATGGGATGATGTCTTTGAGTAGTCATGTAATGGTGTTTGGGATAAAAGTTGGTTAAGTAGGTTCTTACCTTGAGTAAAGAAGTAATAGTGCAAGTCGAAGGAAAACTAATTATATTAGAGATGGTGGAAAGTTGATAGGAAAAAAAGGGAACGTAGCGGCGGATGAATCTTGCCATGATTATTTCAGGTGTGGGAAATAATAGTGGAAACATGCGCAGGGAGATATGGAATTGAAACAAATTTGTTTTAGATACATGTATTAAGAAAGCTGCGTTAGAAGAAGCTTTTTTTTTCTTAGAGATGTTCAAGCGATTTACTTCCAATGTGAGGAAAGGCAAGCCAAAACTAAGTACCTATAAGATTAGATGGTTTTTTCCATTTTGATCGTCTTGTTATACTTTATACATTATATTGCTATGTCATGGCGATATAAAAATATTTTCCGGTAATGCCCCCTTTATAGATGGGTAAAATGGAATGAAAACGCTTGCAAAATCCCGAAATGAGTCTTGTTAAATCTGCTCAAACTGAATAATCAGCATCCAATAAATCTGCTCCCAGACAAAAGGGAATGGCCTCTCAATCCTCTTAATAGGGTCATTATCCCATCTAATATATTTTATTTTATTTGCTCTATAAAGGCCATAACTCGGCTGATTTATTGGTTTCCCCTATTATGAATAAAAAGGATAATGATGATGACGACAACAGAAAGGCATTCGTGAGCAATGACAGAGCACAGCTAGTTTTACAGAATTACTTCATCTTCCCATTTTATCAAGTGCTTTAATAATTTTCACTCCTGGTTCAAACCCAATTCAAAATCGACCAAGTTAGGACAATTACACGAATTTAAATGCTTTGCAAACGAGGAGAGTCCCAGTCAACAAGTTATTTATAAGTAGGGCATGTTTTTAACAATCAAACTCCATTATAAATTAATAGATTGCTCGATATGGCCAAAATAGATACAAAAATATAAATATTTATTCATTCCATTCATCCCCATTCATTCATAAGTACAAGTAGCCAGGTGTCGAATTCCATTCCATCTGAATCATTTTTTCTCTCATCCAATGATCCCCATTTGATATTTGAGCTTTCCGGCACTGCATTGTTGATCTCCTCCCCGTGTTTGATGCTAATGGACCCATGCTGTTTTATGGTTTTTGGGGGAGAAAATCTTTTTTATTGTTGGGTTACGGATAATGCGTCATATTGCCAATGTGCTTTTGGAATTTCTCATACGACTTTAATTTATTGGCAGTAATTTGTTCCCGACAACACTTGACTTTTAATATGATAATGGAAGTTGCTTCCTTTATCAAAATTAATACATTTATCCTGCTTATTTAAAAAAAAAACTGAATTGTCCAGAATCAAATTGAATATATGGCTTATACATATCATAAACCAATTTATGGAAATACGTTTCTCTCAAAAAGCTGTTCTTGATTGCGCGACTCAAAGTTCACAAACATTTCATGTTGTTTTCCATGCACACAAAAATTAACGTGACGACGTCCCCATTATTTATGGTGATGATAATTGTTGGATAAGCAATGCTGTAGTATTTTTTTCAAAAAGTTGTAACCAAAGTTTAGTCTTCCAAGAGGAAAAAAACGTCGTGATTAAGAACTTGTTCCAGCATCAAATTGCTTTCCAAGAATATACTAACGAGCACATCTCCCCAACTTGTGTCTCCCTAATGAAGGGAAACAGTTCAGAAAACTGTTCCACACTTGCTCCGTTTGACGTAACCTCCAACTCCAGATAGCCATTTAACGAGTAAAAGTTAACGAGAAATAGGAAAATGTCATCATCATTATTTCCCTCCCGAGTAAAAAAATATCAATTTTTTTCCATTCTTCAAAAAAATTAGGAAAGGTAGAGAAAAAATCAATTCCACCAATATTTTACAAAGTTTAAGGTGAAATCTGAGGGGAAAAAGCTTGGAAAATGATTTACAATTAGCTCACAGGAGTGCACAGAGTGAGTATTGAATGGGATGGTGAAAGTGTTGGAAACTGCGTGTGTGCTTATCAGAATTAGTGTGAGGGAAAGGGAAAGAGCTTCCTTTTATAATATTTCATCCTTTTTTACTCTCCCTCCTCGATCCTCTCGGTTTTCGGTCCCCTTTATTATGATCATTCCCATCCCATCTCTCTCTCTCCGGAAAGCTCTTCCTATTATATGGCTGGTTGGTTGGTCCCCTGTGGTGCATGTCATTAGGCAATTACACAGTCGGTTTCCCATCTATTCATCAACTGGCTTTATAGGCAAATCCAGTCTCCGGGATTTTCCTTTGCCCCGTTCCTTCCTTTCCCTAATTTTTTTTCCATTCCGGCTAACTTACTTTTCATCTCATCACCATCGGGTTGCTGATGCTGAGGATGGGAGGATGATAATCATCAGCATCCAATTTTCATTCTATTACATATTTAACTTTGTTTATTGTTTAATCACTTCGTCACTCTCTGCTCTTTCGTGTGTTGATATATTTCCATATGTGACTGTTAGCGGCTTGGCTCTCTCATCCATTTAGGGATAGTTTTTTTCCATTGGTAAATATAAATATCAAAGCCATCCTATTTACCTAGATAAGTTCATGGAAGATCAAAAAAATAGGGCTGGAAAGTAAAAAGCGTTCAGGTTGTTTTTATCTTTTTATGCAATTTTTTTGTCAACTACGCAGTTTGTTTTAAAAGGAAACTTTTCCTTTTGTATGGGGATATTGTGTACTTTTTTCCTCTCGCTGATTATAATTAGCTTTGAATTTGGCTTGTTAATCCCTGGAAATATCGTTCGAATCCGATGATTAAACACATCAAAAAAAATCCTTGAAAAAATCGGGAGTTGATCGGGATGATTCATAAATGAGTGGGTGGATATGGCAAAAAAAATGTTCAGAATTTTAAGTTTTCTTTTCATTTTTCCTTTTCCCCCGAAACTTGAAACTGGAAAAAGTTGGAATTTTAGTCAATATATTTGATGGATGCCTTCATGCACATTCGTTCCTCTCTAGCAATAGGAACAGTTAAATAAAGTAATTGCAATTAGGGAATGAGAAAATTTGAGGTTGAGCTGAACTTGATTTTGCTGCTTGCTGGTAATAACGCATAAAAATCATATCGTTAGTTGCTCATCATCACCCACCACATACTTAATTTAAGTGGGATGATCATTTGGGTTGGGGAGCGATTTAAGTGAACTATGGCTATGGATTGTGGATGGTGAGATGGGAGTTGAGGATGGGAACGGGGATCCCATTCACTTTGAAATTTATATGAGGATGGAGTAGGGTTCAACGGGGAAGAGGAGAGAAATGGGGTACTGTGCTACTTACAATTACTTATGTATGAGTGTTTTCACAGGGAAACGGGGGAGCTCGAGGAAGGAAACAAGTGGCTCAATAAATAGCACTCACTCACATTTTTAGTAGCCAGGCTGGCAGGAAATGCGGGGGAAATTGTTGTCGAGAGACTTTCATTCTTGATTAAATTAGCATGAGAATAACATAATGAATTGTGTGTAAGTTGGAGGATAATGGTTGGAGTTGCCACGTTTTCAACGAGGACTGAGAGCTCTCCAAGAACCAATCATCTTGACAAAGTGTCGCCCAAATTGCTCTTTCCCTCTAATGCAACTTTAGGACGAAACAAAATGGGGAAACCACTGCAGTAAAGTAATATGCGCAATGAGAGAAGAAGAAAAAACGAAGTGGGGAGAACAGAATTCTCCTACTGCTTACTGGATTGTGATTGCAGTAATGGTTCTTAAACTAATTGTTAATTATGCTAAACATCCTGCCTTTAACTTTGTCGATCTATCCAATATTCTACATTTTGTTTAGTTAATCTAACCGCGTGAAAGTTTACTGAACTTGTTACCTTTCTTAAATTCAACAAAATTCCAATTTTCCATTAAACTGCTAATTGGAAAATAATTATACATAAACTTTTTAGGCTAAATTGACATTTGTCAATGACATCCTAAATTATCTGCTACGAAAGCAATTGAAAGGTTGGCATGGTTTAGTAGAAAGCGTAGAGCAATTTTCTCTGAAATGTACAAAAATCATCCTAAAAATGTTGTTTAATGCCTTTTCCCTCCCAGTCCCAACTCCCAACCATATTTAAGGAGAGAGACAGTTCTTATTACAGACATTAAGTGAAAGCGTTGTATTGACTTAATGAAATCCCAAGGATGATCGGCTGAAAGGGAAAAAGTCAATCCAATCCCCTAATATATGTAGCTCTTATTATGTCTTTCAATACATCTATCTCTGTACACCTTTCCCTCGGAACAAGGGGATTTATATATATATATATGATCTAGGGAAAGGGAAATAGTCCGGACTAATCAAAATTAAACACGGATCAGTACAACGACTCAAGACAAAATCTTTATGAGTGAAGAATTGTCTGAAAACAGATCCCTCCAAACTTAATTAGATTCACTGATGAGGAATCAGGGAGAATAAAACCAGCAGCCTTAACACACACATCATGACTAAAGGACAGAAAATGTTCACATAACTCCACTCCAGGACTCCACTCCAGTAGATGGAAACCAACAAGGACTCTAAATATAATATACTGGGGAGTTGCGAAGAAGCTGATGGGCGAAGACTACAATGGACAAAAGTCATCAAGATGAATTTTTGCTACCAAAAAAACTTAGCTCTCTCCGTTCCCTAACCAGTATAACGGAATTAGTGCTCATTTTCCTGTGTCTTCCAAGCACAAGTATTTTTTTACTAGCAACAGCGTCTCCAAAACTGACAATTTCGCTTGAGCTTCTCCCTATTAATGTGTCTCACAAGCAAGATGACTTATAAAGTTCCTTTCTTATCGAGAGCGAGTTACGCAATGGAATACGGATTATATTCTCCTTGGCCGTTTAGCCATCTTGGATTTTTTTTGATATGGCTGTAGTCTTCCCTCCAAGAGTGTGGTAGTAACAGTGTGTGTATGCTCAGTCAATTACACGGATATAGGGACCATTTAGCTGAGTGAGTTAATAATATATCTGTAAGTGCCTATTATCATGGAAAAGAAAGCATGATGATGATGATGATGATCCCTGGTAAAGCGTCTCTGGTCTCTGGTTTGAGTGGAGTAACGCGGTGCTTGGTAAACTGATGAGGATTGGGATGACGACGACGATGATGAAGAAAAAGACAAGAAACTTTGCTCGTTGGTCCCTTTTCCCTTTCTTCCAAGTTTTTATCCTTGTCTTCTATGTCGAGACATATTTTTTTTCTCCTCTTTGGAGGGACTCACTCTAAGATAGTTTTATCTCTGTCTCTTGTTGGTTTCCTCCAGTTATCGTATTGGCTAGTTACTTTCTCTCCATGGTCATTATGGAAAAGATACCGCACTAAAATAAATATCCCTTTCCCATCAGAAATATATCATTTGGATGGGGATTCTTTTTCCCAGACTTTGATATGGAAGCTCTAAGCTCTTGATATGTGGAGGACGTCAGAGACTTATTCTGGGTGTACGAAATGGCTGAGATGAAGAAGATTCCTCCTAAATGTTCTATATTAGTGCTAGTCATTTTGCCCTCAGTTAATTCACTGATTTCGCCATTGTCTCTGTTCGTCGTAATCATGGAATGTTGCATGCATGGCTGGCCAAGAGTGCGGCTTGAGGAAGGAAGACTGTCGTGGAATGGGGAATGGGAGCTGATCCCTTTATTATGTGTGCTGTGGAGTTGCTCTCCTCCGAAAATATATATTCATTCGTTTTCATTTACTGGAATAATATGTTCTAGTTATAATACTGGAGGAACACGGCTCCCTATGTGGAGGAGCCATATTGGAAGATGGGAACTGGTGAGGGTGGTGATGTCGTATTTGAAGAAAATAACTGGCATCATCATCTCTTCCCTTTTATGCCCTATTTTCCCCGTCTTATAGTTCATACACAAAAGGCGAGCTAACGTGAGCCGTTTCCCCCCTCCACAAGTCTTTGTCTCTGCGCTTAAAATTCCAGGCGTGTAATAGTGAAGGAGGAAAGATCATGGAGGATGTATGGAGGATATGATCATCGTCATCAAGACTCCAGTTAGTATTAGATTTTCTATGTTTGCATGCATTCCTCCATGTACAAAGTCTTATTATCCGACTCTGAACCCCTCTCCTCCTCCACGTCCTTGTTAAGCAAGTGGAGTTGAGGAGATGCATCTAGATGCTAAGAAGAGTTGAATGAGAGGGATCAATTCCCTGGTATATGGGAGGGAAGGATATAGGAGGAGGCTGAAATTGTGGAATGACGAAAGTAAATAGCTCCCTGATTAAATGTGAAGTCAGTGATTGCTTCTTCCACTCACATCATCATCCGCATTTTTATTTCTCGTTGTCTTCTCTTCTTCCCCCGTTCACAACCCAATTTAGGAGTTTTTTTTCTGGCAATAAACTACATGGACCATTATGTGGGAGAGATTTTTGTAGATTTATGTATGCTAATATAGCTTTGATTTTTCGGAGGTTTACAAAGAAGACGAGAGTCTTGTAGGCTTGTCAACAGGATTTTAAGAGTTGTCTCAAGCAATAAAAATGGGCCGTGAGATTGCATCGTTTTGACTAGCTTTAGGCAAATCAAGGGAATCCAATGTTTGAGGAGAATCCTATAGCATATGCATGTCATGTGCTGGATATACAGATTTTATGAGCTCATCATAGTGTTATAATGTGGAGAGATATTGCTATTATCCACCGAATATAAATAATATACATTTAAATTTTAAGCCAACGCTTCCTATGAGCTAATCATCATCGTTGAACGGGTTTGGGATTGGGAAGTTAGTAATTTTCACTCAACCTCCAAACCAATGACAATTTAGGGTATTTCAATTTCTCAGAATTTCCTCCGCGACCATTACACGTACACCTCTGTCTTTGTCTGCTGTCATTCAACTCATTTAATGAACCTATTTAGGTTAACATAGCATTGAAATTTCTATTGAAACAATTAGCTTGATTGCTTCAGCCAGCATAGATAATTGCTTACAAGGTAAAGTTGTTTTGATGCTTAAAGTTGAGTTGAAATGGTTATAATATAGTTGTAATTTAAAAAAAAACTATATAACGTTAGCAATCAGTATTGCTTCATTCCACATTCACACAATATTTTCAGTTTGGTTTAGTTTGGACCTGTAAAAATTTTTTGCCTCCAATATGTTCTCCTATTTGTATTTTGTCGCTTTTCAATTTCAAAATGACAGTCCCTTAACTGAAAGTAAGTGATCAAATTATTTTTTGACAATTATTCTAATCATAATCCGGACAATCCCTGTAAAACATATTCATGCACAAACAGCAAACATACACACTTTTCCTTGCTGTTGGAATGATATTTTTGGCAAAAGTATAGAATACATACAGGGAAAAATCTCTGCATAGAATATTTTACAGAGAAAGCAACCATTTCTTTTTTATTTCTCTTCTCATGGAGACGTAACGCAGCCCAAAGTCTTAGCTCCCGTCGTCCTTTCTCCTCTCTGAATAATTTATTACATGCGTAAACATGAGCAACTCATCAAAATTCCCGTGAGTTCCTCCTTCTATATTCCATAATGCCAATGATCCTCAAACGGTTCCGTAATGTATCCATTCCCCTTCCTCCATCCAAATTTTTTTTTGTGTACCAACTCATGTAATAATAGAGCTCTCCAAATGCTTATATTTGGGCTCTTATTCATCTCAGAGTTTTACATAAAAGCCACATCGCCACCATCATCATCAGCATCACTACCACCAAGCATACATCTAGTTTGTGAAGACAATTCAATTTTCAATTTCAATAAAAAATTCTACCAGCATAATGCAAGGAAATCCGTCCTAACTATGTAGATTTAAATATGAAATGCGGTGTCATGATTTCATTTTCTCAAAGAAAGAGAACTTGACTTTCCGGTCAATCTTGTTTATGGCTAGATACACGCCTATGCGCATTTAATAAGTAAGATAAGATACGTTATGAGGAAATAAGAAACTTTTTTACAGAGAAGAATCATGGAAATGGATAAACTCTAGTTTGGTGATCCATGAAAGGGCTTTCCCTCGCACTTGTCATCCATCCAAAAACTTTTACTTCCTTTCAAGCTCAGCTTTTTAGCTCTAATCATTTTAGCTAACTATATGGAACGTCTATATATTATGGCAAGTAGCAACTTATAGTCGCATAACAAGTTCGTCTTGAAAATTAAAGTGGTAAGAAAATGGAAAGTTGTGTCTTCTCCAACAAGAATCTCAATTTGCCCCAGAGTGGAGAGTAACATTCAGTTATGCTCCAATTTGTCCACGTTTATATGTGTGGAATGAGTTTGGAACAAGGAAATGAATCACCACTGCCAACTCACATAATATCTACTTTTATGTAGGTTTTCCCTCCATGGTTGGGATAAAAGTTTGCATGTTTCTTCCCTTCCCCTCTCTGGGGATCCATTTACCACGTCGATTTCAGCAAAATTTTCTATAGGGAATCATAAATTATGGGAAAGAAGTGAGAAGCGAGTGTGGGAGGAAGGGCCCTGTAAATGCTTATCAGAATATACTTGATATTACACATCTTAACTCCCGCTTAGTCTCCACAAAAGTGTTGGAAAGCTTAAATATAATGTAGTTAGGTTAATGCTGAAATTGGATTTCAAACTTGCAAAAGAAGAAAATTACTATATGTACATGCGAATATGACTATAAATGATAAGATATGGGGAAGAACGACAAGTTTGAGAAAACTTTGGAAATGGTCAGCATCTCCTTAACTATGTTAAATATGATGAGAAAGTGCAACTTTTCCGTGATCCCAAACTTGGCTTATCCATTTCGTAGGAAAACATTTGTTTTTGAATTTTGTTGACTCTGAAGGAAGTTAGCTGTAAAATTATATTTACTGTGAAAAGGAGGAGGGGAGGGAAAAGTTTATAAAAAAAAGTTTCACAGGAAAAACATTTCAACTTGGTTTTCATTTTATATATGAAATTCACAAGATGGTATACTAGGTAATGTGAGTGAAAAAGGGTAAAAGAATAGTTGATCATGCCACCCAATTCAAATTCATGTACCGATAGAAATGGACGGGGACGACGACGTATTTAGTAGGAAGCATCGTTTGTGGATTGTTCACTCGTCAGTGGTCACTCTCAAAGTTGGGACTAAACAAGCGTTAATATCATTAGCGTTTTTATTTGACATTTGATAAAAGTGATTGGTGTGAAAAGTAAAGTTTTTTTTTGTTTGATCAAGGGGAGATGTATGATGTAAATAAACTTGTAAAAGCATATCTGATGTTATGGTTGGTCAATATGATATTGTATGTTAATTAATGTTAGATTTCTTTGAAATAGGTGGCCCTTCTGCAGCCCTGCTGGGAAAGACCAGACGTCCGAGAACAGCGTTCACGTCCCAGCAACTTTTGGAGCTGGAAAGGCAGTTTCGCCAGAACAAGTATCTGTCTCGTCCAAAACGGTTCGAAGTGGCAACATCGCTGATGCTGACAGAGACTCAGGTAGCAATGAAATGATTTGGCTTATGCCTCAAGAGTACTAAATCTGCAAATAGAACTGGTAATAAAATGTGTCATTTCTCTTTCTAGGTGAAAATATGGTTTCAAAATCGGCGAATGAAATGGAAGCGCAGCAAGAAAGCTCAAATGGAGGCTCGAGCAAAGGAGAGTAACAGCGGAGGGAATGTAGGGAGCAGTGATGGCAACGTGGATGGAACTGGAGTGGGCAATAAGAAAGGTGGAAATCGTCACGACAAGGATTTCGTTGTGTCATCTCGTTACAATAATAACGATGGCTGTGGGAAGGACAGAGGGGGCGTCGGGGAGAATAGCCGATTAGCTGGAGATCCATCTTCCATGAAAAGTACAGGGAACAATGGGACCGGAAGTAATAATATGAGCAAGCAAGTAAAGACACAGTCCCATTTGATACCGGCTTCAGTGGGGGACAGCGGGAATGAGGAGCACCGTTCACAGCCTCCGTCACATTTAAGTTTATTGCATCAGGTTCATGCAGTATCCGGAGCCTCACACCCTCTCATGAAACCATCCCCGGTTGGCGTTAGCCTCTCTCTTCATGCGACTACTCCAAAGTCCGACTCTTTCCAAGGATTTGGGGACAGTGGGACGGGCACAAACAACTCTGGTGGGACTAGTGTAGGGACGAATTCAGCGGATGTCATATGTACGGAAGGTGGGGGGAATGGGTCGTTTGATCGGAATTCAGAAAATAATGGTCGTGTATGCAATCCAGATAGTGGGAAAGGTGCGTAAATGGAGAAAATAAGATGCAATATACAACAATTTTACTAATTCCTTTATTGTAAATAAAATAAAAAATGCGTAATTAATTTGCCATTCTTATTTTTAAGGTTTCATGTTGGCTCCATCCAATATCCCTGGACATGGACATGGAAATTCTCATCCAAGAAGTGCGACAAGTAACCTTAACTATAATATGGATCCCTGTCGTATCTGATCCCTTCAGCATATTTCCAAGTTACTTCGTTTAACTGAAAATAATTTATAGGGCATGCTGATAATAATACTTGTTAATTACCAGTGTATATTGGGTTAAACTAACTATATTGTGTACATTAGGGGGGCAGGTTATGCTAATTACAATGTAACAGTGCATGTAATATGAGTGCGTAAAATACCAAAAACAGAACTACCTAAATTATAATGTTTGGAATTGTAGCCATGTATGATTTGTAAACTGTAAACAGGATATAAAACAGCGTGGAAGAGTATCCAATTCCTAAATGTAGATAATTTCCATGGAACTAGGAAAGTGAAAACATCCAGGTGAATATGAACTGTACAATGATGTGGGGAAATGTTCCTTTTTCTTAAATCTTAAAACTGTAGCATTGGCAACGTAATTAAATACGGGAGAAATGATGAAGATGATGATGCTTGAGTGTGGGCGATTTATTTTCGACATTGCATATTATAGTAACTGCTACAACATCCTCGCTTGGACTCGGGACTTTTGAGGTGTTCTCATCTGTATTTCCAACAGTTTGATGATGTAGGATAATTTTAGGAATCAGGCAAAACTATCAACTATTGAAGCGTAGAGATGTTTGCAGATTAGCTACATGTTTTTTTTTGTCAGGTGTTGATGATAAAGATTCGTCATCGACCTTCTTGTATGCATGTTTGTATTTTCGGGAGGGAGGAACGATATTTTGTTAATCGTTTCCCAAGAGAGGTATCCACAAATTAGGATAATTTCGCAACCTCTCATAATCAATACAAGCGTATGGATTAAAGGAAAGAACCCCTTGGATAAGTAAATCCCTTATAAAGGGGCAGAGTAGAAAACAGTTAGGGAGATATTGAAAAGTAAATCAAGTTTCAACCAAATTTTTAATTAGCTCAAAGCAATCTGCACCAGCCAGTAAACAAATAAGCCAAAAAGCACAACTAAACTGTAACCGGTGCAAGATAAGCTTAGACACTATGGCCAAATGGAGACTGGTAGTAAAACTCAGAAATTACAGACATTGACATTATCATACGCATAATTTTTTGTTTGAGCAGGGATTCAAAGTGAAAACCCATGTGACCAGAGAAAATACAGATTGATGCTGTATTCACCACCACGGCTTGCTCTATCAACACCCGTACAAAAAAAAACAATATGAATTGAACAACAAGAAATGGAAGAAGAAATGGAAAAAGAAATGAAAGTAGAAATAGAAGAAGAAACAGAAAAAGAGATAAAAGAAGAAAAATAGTTTGCTAAAATTTCCAGTTGCCGACATTCTTTTCCCCCGTGCCCGAGATTTTTTCGAACTCCAACAAGAACTAAAGAACTCTATCCGTTACGGGTTTTAAAAGAATGTAGGCACCCGGAATTTTGCACTAGATTGATATTATAAGGTCAATATATATATATATATATTTATTTCTTCATTCATTCAAATACTAAAATTGCTTCCACTTAATTTAGAACTTTTATCTTTTGATTTTTTTGAGTCCCTTGAGGACGAGTCTTTGGATGATTTAGAAGTCTCCTTGTTTTTAGCGAATTTCAGTGTAAGACCTTGAGCTGGTCCAGAAGAAAAGAAGCGGTACTGATCTTGAGACGTCTCCCTGTTACAAGTAAGACAAGGGCCAAAGCCTGGACAACACGGTGTAGATTCATCGCCCGGAGAACCGTGCTTGTCAGAAGGCCCATTTTTGTTGTCTTGACCTATCGAGCTAACCTTTGTCTTACTGGATATTTTCACTTTAAGAGCCGGTAGTGGGGTTGCTAATGTGGCGGTAGAATTGGTTGATGATGAGTTGGCTGTTTTGCTGGAAGAATGGCGCGATGTCGATACCGAGCTCGCTTTACCATCATCACGGCCCAATTTGATTTTAATTTTGTGACTCGAAATGTCGTTGGTGACTTCAGGGGGTGGAGGATTACTTGAATGTTTGTCCTTTGATCTATGTTTGTCCTTTTTCTCCTTGTCCTTTTCCTTCTCTTTATCCTTGTGCTTATCCTTTTTATGCTTTTTCTCCTCTTTATGCTTATGTTTATGCTTTTCCTTCTTCTTTTTGGACTTTTTACTACTATGAGAATCCTCAGAGTCTTTTACTTCTTCCCGCTTGGGGGATTTACTGAGCCTGCCAGTAAAGTTAACTTGACTACCACCCTCAGAATACCCACTACTACTTTGCGCATCCACATTCTCAAGTTTAATATTCGAGAACATGTCGCGCTTGTGTGTGTCCGTTGTGGCAGCTGGCGGTGAAGTACTTATATTGGGAGTAACAGAGTTCGCAGGCGTAAATTCTGGACTAAACAAGGATGCAGTTCTTGGAGCATTTCCACTACCACCCATTGGGTCAAGCTTAGTAGTGACATCACTAATCGGCTCGAGGAGGCTCGGTATTTGGAATTCCACCGAGGGGTTAAGTCTGCGAATATCGGGCTTCGTATCCACGGAAGATCCAAACATGATACCTTCTGATGATGGTCCACCGTAAGCATTAGTAGTTCCTGCACCAACCTGCGTCCGTTCAGGAGCTTTATTGTAACTAGTCTGCGTTCCCTCCACTGCTGAAGGTGAAAACTGACTTGTGAGAGGCGGTAACCTCTTTGATGACTCGGGTGACTCTTCTGGTGAAAACAGTGAGCTAGACAGGGAAGGAAGAGAAGGCGCTGCATAAGTCTCAGTTCTAGATCGCTTATTACTACCACCAGCGCCCGCACTGTTTGACATTTCTGCATGACGTCGCTTGCGCCGATCTTCGATTGAGAGAATCGCGGAACTACTGCCATATGAGCCATACTCTCCTCCAAAACCATCAGCATGGTATTTGTTAGCACTCACATCAGCTTGGCTGTTTTGTCCAAAAGTGCTACCAGTTGCTGGCGGGGCTCTATAAGCAGTTTTGGAAGGCACGTGAGAGTCACCAGCTCCAGAGCCACCTCCACCAACTTTGCACATAATACAGAGAACAACAACAGATGTAGTTAGAAGTTGAAAAATTACCATTTCTCAAGTTAACTATATTTTTGCGTTTTTTCTTCCATTGTGCACTAACCTGTGTCTAAGGAGCCCATGGTGTCGTTATTGTTCCCGTTAGTAGCTGCAGGTACCCCGTGTGGCATGTTCCGTTTTACATCAGAAGACTGCAAATTGCGATGCCTGTTAACGTCGCTCCCTGGGTCCATAGATCTGGAATCCATATAGGGCATCTTTTGATTTGAAGAATTACTCCCTGAGCGATCCACGTCTTGTCCCAAGTACGGCATACCGTGATGAGACGGACCTCGAGAACCTGCTGAATTGTGCGCTTGTGGTAATCCCGTTGAGCTTGGATGGTGCCTACCGTCTGCAATATTGCAATGGAAAATTAAACAAATGATACTTGTGTATTACCTTAAACATAAAATAATAATTTAACAGCATTGCATCTCTTTTTCTTCTCTTCTTCGCATTGCAGTGCTGCCATAACTTACCTTTACCCAATACTTTGTCATGGGTCCTTGCATGGTTCTGTGCATGGTGTACATTCCCGACATTCGGTCCCTCACGTTTTGACATGTTGAATTCTGGGCGTCCCTGCTACAGAAAAAAAAACACATAACAAAATTAAGTAACAAGTTTACTGGAATTCGAAACAAAAAATTCGTTGTTTTTCATATATGAATTAGGAGGAAATAGTAGTTACCTCGTTTACATATGGTTTTTTCATATGTGTTTGTGATGGATGAAACATTGCTTGACTTGGATTCTTCGCAGCTCCTGGTACTTGATTAGGAGGAATCTTTGACGCTCCAGAAGGTGGCATATGAGGGGGTTTGGACGGATTGTGTGTCTGCATGTTCTTCATTGATGCAGATGATGAATATGGGTGAGATGCGGAGGCTGTTGAACCTGGAACTGGTGGCTTGGAATGCATGCCATGTCCATGATGTGATTGGCTACTTCCTGATGATGGTCGATTCGCGTGAGGATACTGCCCATGTGGTGCATGTTGACCATGTCCGTGAGGGGGGTATGGATTCTTCGGGTGTTGTTGTGAATGATGTGAGTGATGAGGATCCTTAATATTAGCGGCGGGCATCCCTGGATGTGGAGGCTTCCCCGAAGATGAGTGACTTGCAGGATGTGCATGCGGTGGATGAGAAGAACCGTGCGATGAGTGCTTAGTTGCACTACCAGGTGCTCCAGGAGGATATGGAATTTTCATTGGATGGTGTGGTACAGGCATTCCATGGGGTTTTGGCTTTCCAGGAACTCCAGGTTGTGAGCTAGTAGGTTTCTGACTTCCTGGTCTTTTTGGGGATGGCGACCGTGATCTTGATTGGTGATGATGACCAGGACTGGAATCGAATCCGTGATACGGCAACGTTGTTAAGGACAACGACGAAGACGATGCGGCATTAAGGCTAATGATTTTCTTTTTCAGGCGTGACGGAGACTTGTTAAAAATTTGTAGGAAATCAGTCGTTAACTTTTCTAACAGCTCCGTAGTTACCGCATCATCGACATACGAGAACCAATCCTTCCCCTCCTTAGACCTTGGAATTTCCCAGCTAGACCATTTACAAGCTAAATGAATACACACACAAGCAACTACTGTTGGCTTATATTGTAAACACATTGTAGTTAAATGTAAACTATTCGTTGCCATGAAATAGGAAGTCTGCGCCAAGTCCTTGCTGGCCCTTACTAATTGGCAACATTTTACTACGTGGGTATGGGGATGGTCAATGGCTACATCAAATCCCAGGGTTTGGAGCAAAATGTTTTCATTCATCACCAGCTCTGCAGACTGTTCCAAGTATTGCTACAAATGAGTTTCAATTCAGCATGAGTCTTTGCAATGCCTAGCCATGGCAGTTACAAAAACAAATTTATTTGCAAGTTGATCTCTTTGTACTTACCTCCGACTTAGAGTCCATCTGGGGCTGGTGATCTCGATGAAGACAGTAATGCGCAACTTTTATCACATGCTCCAACTTTCTGGGTTGTTCCTCCACCTTTGCAGCAAGGAATATTGAAGCAGCTGATATAGCATTGCGGTGGAATTGCGTAAATGAGTGAAACATATAAAACCGGTGCATATACACAATCGCCGTATTTATACACAGCTGGTTTCTGCAAATCCAATCAAATTGAATTGTACTTAATAACAAGACTTGGGTTTCGCAATAGTAAAATCAGATACGTAGTAAAACTGTTTTTATTGCTTCCCCTTACACTTGAAGACGCTGTCCGATATCCTGAATAAAGTTGGCAGACTGTTGCCGATAAGTTAACTCCTTGTCAGGATCAACTCCGGTTTTCCGACTAGGTGTGGTATCCAACCTTTCCTTTGCAAAATACCATCTACTAGGATCGGACCTATTCATTGGGATATCCGCGCCGCCGCTACTCCCATCATCTCCAAGGATGGATGGGAGGACAGGCAATGAAGCCGGCTGCGACGACATCGCACGTCCTTCAAATTTGCACCTCAACTATGCTATAAAATTAAAAGAAAGATACAAACAATGTTATTTAGTTGGCCAAATGATAACTGTTCATGATAAGTTAGCAAATGTTGTATTTATAATACAAAACAGCTGTTGAACGAGGACAGGTCACATCAGTCAAAAGAACAAAACCAAGTAAATACACACGGCCAACAATACTGACCAACCTTTACATCCAATTATCATTTTAAACTAATTGGTAACTTTAAAAAATAATGAGTAATTCAAATGTACCAACTTACCAGGCGTCAATTGAAGCTCTCTATCCATGCGCAAGTATGTGGGCGACACCAAGGATTGAGTGTCCTCATAAGTGATGCTTTTTTCACTTCTAATGAGTTATTTTTAATGAGAGATATAACTGGGAAAATGAACTTTGTCCCTAGTTAAAACTAACTGCACACCATAGACATATTTAAGTACAATCAACAGTGATCAGCTGTCTGCCCCCTTATCCACGTTGCAATATTAACGTTTTGTGCAATTTGTACAATAGTAATAACAACCTACTCTACCTTGACCTAGTTAACTATAATTTAAAGTAATTTTCTTCCACTTAATAAATACCACATGGGCATACAATATATCCGGTGTTGTTAAATGTATCCAACTGTTACATACCGGCTAAAATTTGCACAATTATTGAACCCGAAGTTTCAGCCCAACTCAGTTGCTTTATCCCTTCCCGAAAAAAGTGCACGTCATCTGTTAATGGTTACAGCTAACAGCAGTCTCCCTTCTGGGAACTTCACCCCACTCCTTATATTTAACTAACAGCGCTTATTCGCCCTTAACATCACATTCGATTACATCACTTCCATGAGGGTCGTCCTCCTCTACCAGACAAAACATTGATAGATAAAAAACAAAATATGGTCTCATCACCTCCAAACACTAAATCTAACAATATGTGATAAGTATGATATGGATTGATCAGCCAACAAATAAACAAGCATGGACCACCAGTTAACTTAACCTAATCATAAGTAGATAACCTAGAATTTGAGATCATTTTGTAATTATATGTTTTACCCTCAAGGGATTACCCGAACAAGCACGGAGGTTGAGTAGTATCCTCCCACTTGCAAAAAAAAAACAACTTTACCCCCGGACCATACCCACCATCACCATTCTTGATCCTACTAAAATGTAATCAGTATAAAAAATACAACTTTAAACTGTACTAACTAACTAAACTTTACTAACTAAACAGCTTTTTAGTTGAACTTTTAAGTGGTTACGTTTACAAAAAAAATATTGTTGAAGGTTGAATACCGCAACAGCGCAACGCTGCAATATCTTCCCATGAAACAGGATCAAGCATATTTTTCTAGTTAATAAACAATTAAACTACAATCTCCCAGTCCATCCTCCTCAGCTTAACTGGTAGGTTAGGCTTTAACCCTTCATTAAAAAGGTTAATTAACGAAGATGCAACTGGTTAAAAAAATGAGTCTCTCGAAGGAAGGGTTTTTTCATTGCTAAAATGTCAACCAAATAGGAGAATAGATCCGAGTCGTCGTTTTGTATGTTAATCGGTACTACGATACGTAACCGTATTGGGGAGAGATTAGGTGAACCTTCCCACGCTACATATTTTCCCTTTTGCGATGATGTGTTTTCACCAGAAGATCGCTTCTCATACCTGTCACATGTTAGCTGGTTCAGCAAGTCGGAAATTTTTTCTAAGAAAACTCCTCATCATCACCATCCTCAACCCTATCTTGATCATGATACGCAAATGATGATGACGAAAGGGATGCATCCTTCCCATTCAACTGTACCTATATGAACTAGGTGACAGCAACAATGTGTAGGAATGATCGCATCCTTGTCGTGTTATCATTGGCTATTGTAGAAAGCTGTTTTTTCACGTTGCTGATGCGGTGCGGTGGTCGGTTCGTCGACGATTTGTATCTGAAAACCCGTGATCATCACCATCACCATCTGCAGGTCTCTCTTCTGCATATATCCCAAACCAAACACATTTATAGATAGCTACATTTATACAGGAGGGTATGGATGGCTGTGCGGTATGAAAATAGAAATATGGCATCCCTTCTCTCTCCTTTCATATTGCAGAAGCCCTGATATGCATATAGCCTTATGGTGATTATGCATATGAGGATATTTGGTGGCACCTATAAGCATGGTAGGTATTATATTTTTGTTACGCATTGGGAGGGTAGGTTTAGCATTGAACTAAAAAAATAAGAGAGTGCCGGAGATATATGGATTGGATGCGTGTGATGAGGATGATGATGACGATGCAGCACCCATCTATTTATACGTGTCTATGTATTACGATGTGGATGTTGTTGGTGGTGGTGTTGATTTGATTATGTTGAAGGTGGCAGACAGACAAACCGAAACGTAGTGTATTATCTCGACAGGTAATGGAAACATAACATAACTACCTACACAAGGGAAACCTTGAAGTGTACGATTCATTTGTGTAGCTTTAGCATTTGGCTTCAGCTGACCTTTTGCGTTGGATGGTATTGGATGTGGGACAGGAGCAAGGAGAGAGCTCCCATTTGAAAATGGTCCCTGCAGCGAGTGCTGGTTCAGAGAAGAGTGCTGTAGATGTCAATGAAGGAGATAGAGGGGATCATATGAGATGGGATATGTGGAAATGAGATGAGAGCGCGTCGCTTTTTTTCGCTTTTTTCTAGCAATTTCTCGTAAACTGGGATGACGCTTATGGGCTATGAATTACGAATGGTGTCAATTCTGTGGTCAAAGAGCATTTCTTGGAATTCACTGAAAAAGCAATCGTGAAAATTTTGAAATATTTTCTGAAAATATTTTTACACATGAACTTTTAAGGTAAAATGGTAAAATCGATGGAATTTTAATTTTGTTCGAATTTGAACACTTGCATTTGCATATGGAAATGATAAGATGTTTAATCATTTCATAATTGTTTATAAAAAAATGTTTTTCTGCGTATATAACTTTAATTGCTCAAGGTTTGGGGCAATAAGAGAATGCAGAGTCAGTTTCAGTCGAGCTTCGCTTCAATTCCACAGTTAAAATTGAAAATGCACAATTTTGCAGATTCACATGATGCATGATTGCTAAAGGCAATAAATTAGCTCAATAATTAGGAAATGAAGCAGTAAAAACGAATACAAAATGCGATTTTATTTAAAAATTCGTTGCTTGTTGCAGTATCGTTTTTAAAAAGCTAAAATAAATTGTGTGTTGACAGTTGCAAGAAACAGACGTTACAACTTAGATGTAACAACAATATCAGCCGCTAAATGTAGATTCATGCATTTTATGACTTATGACTTATATTTAATGTAGGCATTTATAACATATTATTTATATTGTATTTTAAAACAGTTAAAATAAATGTAAATTTATTGTTTGGAGGCCTTTAATGTGTCAGTTCTACTGAATCGATCATGTTAATTAACAGAGTAATTATACTGATTGAGTAGGATTAAAATCTACATAGTGAGAGACCGTAAACTATATATAACATTATTTTACATTTAAATTCTTTACTTTTTAGCATTCTACTAGATAAATATTATGCTTCATTTCACAAGCTATTTGATTAGCTACCAACAACTCGTCTAAAATACTTTCATTACATATATTATGCTTTCAGTCAGTCACAACAAATCTGCTTGTCAACAGATTGTCCAGGTATTTAATTAGGGGTATAATATTACTAAAAAATACTATATTGTGTATACCTACAGTAGCAAAAATCTTCTTTGACATATTGAAAATAGGTGGCCTACGCTATTTGTCTTCATTTTAAATATTCATCGGAATCACAGACATTCACAGTCAATCTACTTGGTCGTCATTAATGGCCAATATGACCACTCATGACGTTTGTTTGAAGCCAGGCAAACGTGCATAAATTATTGCACCTGTAACTCATTTTGATATACTTACTCTCCCTAACGACTGGACGTCTGTCTGCAAATGACATGAAGACTCGATTTGCTCTTTCCATTTTACATTTAATTATGGAGAGCTAACATAACGTAGACAATTCAATTATGGCAATGGAGAGTTGTAAAAACATGGGTTGATATATTACCCCACTAATGATTCAATTAAAAAGTGAACACCTAAGCGAGTAAATAAACTGATATGCTATTTCATTTCACTTTCATATAGATAGACAGATTTTGCTTGATGGACGATCAAAACAGATTAGTTTAGAATAGTAACAATCAGTGGGCTGCTCATTATTTTACATCGAAATTCTTGGGAAAAAAATAAAAACCAAGTTACCTAACATCTCTTAAACACTATTAGTATCAACAACCCTGCCGAATTTTTCACAAAAATCTCTTTAACAGCAATTACAATTAACAATTTCTTATTATATAACGTAACTTGAAAATATGTAAAATATAAATATAAAATACTTTCAGTCATCGATAACAATGCAATGCATAATTTTTGTTTGTAAAATGACTATTATGCAAACCTTTCCTATTCTTATCTGATTTAAAACTCTATGTAGAACTACTTTTGTCTACATCACAACAGTTTAATCTTCTCACGGCCTTCAACAACCTTTATTACAAACTCAAAGATTAATCAGGCTATTTATGGTTTCAATTTCATTTCATTTGGTTAAAGTTACACGTAATTAGAAAATACTTTCTTCTTGAATTTAGTTACATATTATAAAGGTTATACTGGACTTACTGTTAAAAGTAAGAAACGCGAGCACCTGATGAGATCTCACTGTAGGTGACGCCGTCGCTGTACACCACTTGTCAAAAAAAACTCTGTAAATAGTAATAATACTAGCGATGACGACGATATACTTACATTGATAAATATAACACGTTAAATAAGCGAATGAGCTATTGTGCATTTTAGTATATATGACCTAAACGGGACATTTGAATGGATTTTTTTCAACTTGATCCGAATAGGTACAGTCACGGTCGCGAAATTCACTTCTCTCTTGGAATTCTCAGTCGATAGTAGATTTTTTCACGGTGAATTGGTACTGTCCGATACATTAACCTAATAGAAATGCATTGGACTTGAATAATTAAGCACTTCTTCTTCATAAATGTTGTAATGTTAAACTAGTACGTGGATATTAAAATTCTGCTATTTAAATAATCAGTCGGTATTAATAAAAAAATCTTTATGTACTGGGATTCGGGTTATCACTATTGGAACTAGATTCTACTGCATTAATTATGTGTCTTGGTGAAGCGTTCACAAACTTCTTGGAATATTCTAGCTGTTGCTGCTCCTTCATTTCCTTCTTCGCCGGCGTCCTCTTCAACTGACCATCCCAATCCAAATCTACTAGTCCGCCTTTGTATGCGATGAGTGATTTTACCTGAAAAACGTCGCATGATTAAAAATGTTCTGTTATCAAAACGTTTTAGTAGAAATAGGAAGGATCAAATTTGTTTCTAAAAGTACCCTGTTTGCAAAGTCAACGGCTGATTCGCCATTCTTTCGGATCATTGGAGGCAGATACCAGACATCACAGACTATGGCCCAAGATGTCATCATCATGTACAAGTACTGGAGCATGGAATATTTGCTTGAATCCCAGAACGGATCACCAAACCGAGCATCATACTATAATGGTAAAACAATTAGCAAACCAATTCAGTACTTAGTTTCAAGTAGAATCAGTATTGAGCAAGGATAAATTGACAGTTTTATTTCAAACCTTAATGGCAACAGGGTAAATTACACCTCCAACTTCAAACGATCCTTTCTTAAACTGCATAACGGCACTATTGTTGATGCAGGTTCCTTCTGGAAAGATCAAAATGGGTAATTTTGTCTTGTCTTCTACGTGTTCCTTCAACCTGCACAGAAAACAGTTGAAAAATACACACCGTCTCGTTAATTTCTTAAATTTTAACATTTATTTTTTCATTTGTTCTGTAACAATATTTACCGTCGAGCTACTGCTTCGCGGTCCTTCATTTCTGATCTTTCAAACCAGATATGGGATGACGCTCTGGCTAGTGCCCGTTGCAAGATTCCCAAAAAGCCACCGTGTCGTTGACCAATCTGTAATGATATTTGCAAGTAAAAATTTAGATTGAATGTTAAATTATACTCAAGCACATCAAAACACTGCAAAGTGCATCTTTAAAACTTAAGAGCAAGTCATAATTTAAATTTGCAATAAGCAATAAGAAAAAATTTGAGTATGGTTAGTTAACAATATCAAGCCGCCCAAGTTATTGTTCAATCGAAAGAATAGGTGACGTTTAAAAGCAAAATCATATCAAAATGATTCACGTCTCAAAGTCAATAAATTCGAAATAAAACAGGTTAAGGGGTACATTACCATATCATAACAGTTATCAACTGCTAAAACAACAACGTCAATGGGGGAAGTGTGGTTGGCAACGCAAATACCACCACCTCCTTCAAAGCCCCTTACAATGGATCCGGACTCGTCGACAATTGCACCTAGAGAGAATTGCAATTTCAAAAGTTACCAAACTCAAACTAACAATACGAACACTCAAAAACAGTAAGAAAGCAATTAGATGGGATTTACAAACCTCCTGGCCTGTTTTCACAATCGTGGTGAGTGATAACAGCGGAAATTGACCAAGAAAATATTTCAAACGCTTGCAATGACACAAGATTGTATAAGCGACGCCTAATCGCGCCATAACGCTTGGGGATTGAACCCACTAAAGCGGTAGCCATTGTAAGAAACACCACCTTAAAACAAAAGTCAACACACACGGTTAATAATGTTACTTCAAAAGCTGTCAAGATCGGAATTAACACAAACGCCAAAAGCAATGAAGGTAATTATTGAGCTGAGTTCCAAGTAGGAAGTTTATTTGAAAACATTGTCCAACATGCAGAGTAAAAAACATTGCAAAAACATGAGTGACATTAAACACACAAGTTAATTCATTAAGGGGGAAATTGGAGAAAAGTCAAAACATTCCAATTTCAGGCACGCCACTCTGTAAAAATGGTCTCCCTAGCAACTAAACTAACCAGTGCAAATGTCGATTTGCAAGCTAGAATCCCCACATCAATTGGTGACGTATGATTTGCAACACAAATCCCATTTTTAACTGGCTTGTTATGTACACAGTGATACGTTACAATTGCGGAAAAGGCCCTTGACAAGAGCCGAAAACAGAACTTTGAGGCCCAATTATTTAATCTACGTTTCTTTGCAGTATCTGGAAGCAGCCCAATGAGGAACGTCAGAGTCATCAAAGTTGATGTCTGGAAAATGATTTGAGTAAGTAGAAATCGACTACTTCATATGCAATGCAACCTTGGAGTTCATACTTTGTTTGGCGTTGATGCATTCCAATCGATAAGATAATATTGCTCAAAGTGTATTACTTACTCCCAAAAAGCAAATTGTCACACGGAAGGGCAGCATAATAAAATACCGTATGAAAAATCCAACCAACCAAATGATGGTGAGCCGCCAAGAAATAAATTCATAGTGTCTGTTGGTTCGTGTCAAAAGATTCCATGACTAAAACAACAAAATAATTAAACATTCATTAGGCTTATATAATTAAACCCTCAAGTCCCTTAAAAATGTATGTTGTTTTCTAACTGACCTTCAATTCTTCCGCAACGAAACGTTGGGTCACCTGATCCTCCACTATAGCTTCGATCCCTTTCTCCACGAAATGGAAAATCTCGGAGAGTTCGAAATCCGATTTTGTTGGCTCATAAGTAGAGTTCAGGGAATCAGGGAATTCCTAAAGAAAGCAATTGAACATTGTAGTTAATGTTGAGTCGTAAACTTTACTGGAACTTTAATGACATAAATGTCGTTATCGTCATTTGACGATTTGATACTTACAACTTCATCAGATATTAAGGAGGACTGTCTTCGTCGTATTTCCATTTCTGCAAAATTTCCGGTGGAAGGGGTGCCATTAGCTAGTACTTTCTTGTCGCCAATATTTCCCAGGTCAAATGAACCATCGTCGTCTTCCGCGTCACTCCCATGTTTCTCCAAGTGGGCTTCAATCCTCTTTCGTCCGTACTACATAAAACATAATTAAACAGTAATTATAGTAATAGCTTACTTCAACCTTACAAGTGTGTTTAAATTTAATCGCTGTTCTTCCATTCATACCTCAAAAATGTAAAGTAACAGTTGAACATATTTCCTCCGAAAACCCAACGACGTCCCCAAGGCAGATAAGATGTACACCGTTATAACAAAGATCGACACCGGGGCCGTCAACAGAAATATAACTAGAACTTCCCACACCTCCATTTTTACGGCTTCACAAAATTTTTTAAATGAAGCTTAATCAATTGCACTTATCCAGATTCTGGTAAACTACTTTCCTCACGTTAGCAGACAAATCCGTTAAAAGTTTAAAAATTGCATAGTATTCCCCGTTACTTGTCACAGTTTATAACCAAACTTTGATAAATGTTAATTACAATTCATACTGTAAATCCATACACCGTTAGGCCGACTACTCCACACCTTGAATTCCACCCTAAACTAACTTACTAAAACCACCCTCCACTCTCAATTTCGAATTTAACTTTGCCTCCATTTTTCCTTTCCACCCTATTCTTAAGTGACCATTGAGACTACTTGACGTTGTTAGTCACCCCTTCACCCCGATTAACTTCTCACCATGAATGATGATTCATTCCAGAGTTAGTCAACATTAACATGATCACTGATAAACAAGTAATTTACGGTTAAACCCTAAAACCACCAATAAATATTTGTGGAATCTCCAGAGCCCCAAACATAAAAACAGATCTTCTTGCGACACACACCAAAAATGAGCTAATCTCGCATCCTTCCCAATTCCCAACACTCCAACATAGTTAATAGTCACTTTTAACTGACTTCCACAAGCTAGTTAACAGTTTCGTTCACTGACACAGAAAAAAAACACTCGTCGTGGTCTGGTCTCTTGATATACTAGCAATACGTGTTGTTATTGTTACGCGATACTCATCATATGATTCATACTCTCAAAAAAGTGGCGAAAAAAATATGTTACGTTTGATCTAAATGTTTGCATATGTTATAGTGGAAGGGAAACAGCAAATGAATATATATTTCTAGAACATAATTGAGAAGTTGTTATATAAGTTTGACTGTCGACTCTCTTTAGAAGGGCACCCCACCACATAGGACATTCATAGGACGGAACACATTACATAGGAATTCCTCCACACTTCCCTCCACGTATACGCTCGCTCTCTAGAGAAGAGAAAAAAGTTTGCTTTTTTACATCAGCCAACCATATCCATCCATATGCAGCCAAGGCAGAAAATAAACTGACAAACAAAAGTAACGCAAATGTACACATAGAGATATGATCTGATCTAAAGTGGTCTGCACTCTGCAAAGTCCACTACTATATGGAGGCAACTGCAAGCTCTTTCTAACTTCCAAATTCTCGTTAGGAAAGTGCCTAAAAAAGTGATATGGTTTGGCCTTCCTCTGCTCACTCAACCGATGAAATGTGGAGCTGAATGAAACAACGACGACGACTGATTATTATATGGAGCAAGTTAAACTGCTATGTCGATGACTAACATGACTACATAGATGCGATAGTAACTGCATAAAAACACAACTTTTTTATTATTTTTTTGGGGTGCGTATGAATATCTGTAAACAGTAAACACTCCATTAAGGAGAGGCGAGCGGAAGCTGTTGATATTATTGTGAATAAATATAATAATATGTTCAAAGATGTTTCGTTGCTTTCATAAAAAAAAGGAACCAAGTCGAATAAATGTCGAAGGTTGTTTGCCAACTTCAAAATGTGAAGGATAATAGGAAATTTTTGGGGATTTTTTAGAGATGAGATGAAAGAGAGCTTGTGTTTTGACTTTCTGCTTTCGCTTCTTATTTTTTAAAGAATCATAATAATTCATAAGCCTTATGGGCTGTTTGATAAAAGATGCTTGATCAAGTTGAGTTTTTTTTTTGGAAATTAGCATGAAAGCATTGCATTGTCATCCCCATTTACATCTTACTATACTGATGTTAGTTATGATGAACTTATGTGTTTTTTGTTACCTTAACAATGAAAATAGCCAGATTATAATAAAAGTCATCATCATCAGCATGAAACATGATGCAATAATATGCTTTTATTCTATAGCACAATGCATATCCAACAATACAGCTATGTAGAAATGAAATGTCAAAATACCCCACCACATGCTTATTATTACCCTCAATCCCTAATATACTTCATATATTATAACCCTTTTTCACTGGATGAGGCAGAGAAGCTGAATCGCAATTTCGCAAAATACAAATAGAAAGCTTGTATACGTGGACATGAGGATTCCAATCCAGAAAGAGGTGAGTACAATGAAATGAAATGAAAGATGTGCTTAGGATGAGATCCGAAAGTAACGAGTTCCCCATACAAATTTCGCATATACAATAATATACATATTGCAAAAATAAAGATGAAGAATAAGATTCGCTAAAATTACAATAGATATCTGCGGCAAGATCGAGCATAGAAGGGTTATTTGCACATGAGGTATACAAATTACAGGTAACATATTTTAAGGTAAATATTTTTTAAGTATGCAATAAGCCAATAGGTGATAGGGCAATGTACGATAAAGTCTTGCACTTCCACAAAATCCCTTCAATTGCACCGACAACGGGCATTAGCTCTGATAGGTTTAAGAGATTTGTGATTGAGGTGTGCTAAGTTCATTAAAAACATTAGCGATAAGATAACAGTTTTATCAACTCCTGTTCATATGACCACATTGCATGCAAGTTTTAAAGAGATATATGATTTCAGGTATGATTTGAGTTTGGGAGATTTTTGTTTTTGTCCGTTAGTGGACTTATTTCAGCAGAGTGTGACAACGAACTTGTTACAAACTTACCCTGGCTTTTACCAGGTATGATTTGATTTGACTGATTAATGATGAATGATGAAAGAGAAATCGTGTCAATATATAAAAATAGTAACCTTTTTATATTAGATTTTGATATTAGACGATATTAGAAAGCTTTAGTATGGTTGTGGGTGGTCAAAAAGCTACCTAGTGAATTGCTAGCTAGTGACTTGTAATGGGAAATCTTTTTATCTAGGTAATTAATACAAAACAGCTTTAATTTGACATGATCACCCTCACCATTCATTCATTGGCAAACTATTATGCCCTATTTATTGGTGGTTCATGAATCATGATCAACGAATTACTAATGGTTACATGCATCAACAAGCAATATGGAATACGTCAACCTTTTTGGGGCAAGTTGAGACATAAACCAAAAAGTTTTTTGCAGCTTGGAGAGTGAGTATGGATATATATGGTAAATCGCTGATTGTAAGCAAATTTCGTATGAAAACCCAAAATGACCAGTGTTATAACGAAACATGATATAGTTTTAATCCCACCTCATCGGCACGAACAATGAAACAACGAAAGAAATTAGTTTAAAACTAACTTTTGCTGACATGAACCGACATGGCTCCTGGAGGAATGCACTGGTTTTCCTTGTCTGTGAGGACGTGCGAACAAATTTTCCTCATTGCTTTCCTCATAGCTCCATTAACAATTCGGAAATATAACGCTGTTAGCGAAACTGATGTTGAGTCCATTCGTACCTTAATTTGCAATATAGTTGTAAATATTTGCTGTGAAAATTTCCAGACGTTCCGAAATGAGGAAGAAATGCAAACGTATTCAAGTTATTACAAATTCGATTATAATAAATTATATTTTTTCTCACGGCACAGTTGAAAGCATGAGATTACAACAACAATTTAGCTCATATACTGGAATCCCTGTCAATTCAACATACTGCATCTGCGTTGCTAACTTCACTTGAGATAAATTCCAATTGGTAATCCAATAACAGTTTTCAATTTGGATTCTTTGCCAAAGCAATCGGACGGGTAAAATCTTCGTAATTTGTGGAAAATGTGATTGACTACTTAAAAATAATAATAGCCACGCGAATGAGGTGAAGACGTGTGGAATGCGAATGTAAAGAAGACTACAATTGTTCATTTCGTGAATGGGTTTTACCAATTTTCCGTTCACACCCCCACTGCTAACTACTTAACTTAGCAACTGGATAACGTGCAAACACATCAGTTTTACTATGGGAACATTATTAATAGAAAAAATATGTAAATTGGGTGCGATCATTTGAAACTCACTTATCGTTAAATAATATTATGTGAAGTTGTATTATATATGAAACCATATACCTGTCAGGAGTAATTCACTGCCTCGGTTTATTAAAGTAAACTACACCGTAAACTCAGCAAGTATAAACTAACGTTAGTTTTTTAAATCAAGAATTTAAATATTGAAAATTGGATTTTAGAAACCTTGTTGATGAGGCAGTGTCCATCCTTTATATAGTCAAATGTCCTTTGTTCACTTTCATCAGTCTCTTCACAATTGAATCAGAGATTGAGATAGGGTTTGCCCTGCAACAAAGAATCGAGACCGCGAGACAACGCAGTTGAGTCAAGCTCATTGACATTATTGCAGCAAGATGAGCTTTGCCTTTGTTATTTTTAGATTGTTGCATGGCCGAAAAGTAAATGACATGACATGACCTTGAAAGGTGATTTCATCATCTGAAAATCAGGAATAATTCGCAAAAAAATCTCCCATCTACACTTCCATTTAGTAAACGAGATAATCTTCTCTTAAGTCTGATATAGCACATTGTGGAAGTTGTCAGTCCACGTGCATCCTGAACTGGTTTTTTTAACCCACCTTATGGTCATTCTCCACAGACCAGACCAATTGGCTAACCTTCAAGCGACAATTCTTCTGCTCTCATAGCCCAGACGCTGGACCAACGATATTTTAAAAGCGATACAATACCTTTGCAAAACATTTATTGGCCCACAAGTTGGAGCTTACTTGAAATGTAAAAACCCAAAAAAAAGCTTTTTTTGCTTAGTTTTATACACATGCATGGTCAATTTGCTAACGCAGTAGGTTTAAATGGAACAAAAATAAGTTGCGGTTGGTGTGGAAAAGGATAGAAAAAATAACGTTAGCGCAATAATTCCCCTTGTCATGCATACTCATCTTAAGTAATGATGAGAAGATGAAGGCAGTTTATTGTATATTGCGAAAAAGAGTTTCAATTTTATGATGATTTCAAACATGGAATGATTTTTGTATTCTTCTGCGCGTTCAAGAAGCGCTGAGCATGGAGTGGGTGCGCGTGCTGAGAACTTGAAGAGGACGACAATTCAGTTCTCATGCTTTACCCACAAATGATAATGATAGTTGATCACAATGATCACATTTTCTTCAAGGTTGGAAAAATACGACTTTAGTATATGAAATTGGCACATCTATCCATATCAACTTTACGTACCATGTTGTGCTTTTTCACTGATTGAACTTTTTGTGATTTAAATGTAGGCAGTAACAAAGCTTGGAATACAAAACTGGTATGTATGCGGCATCACAAAACATACTAGATTCTTCTTTAAAAGTCAACATCAATCAAGTAGGTAAACGATTGAACAAAATACAAACGGCAAAATGTACATGGAAATGCGTTAATTTAAGAAAACCAACTGCCAAACAAAACGATCATCACTGGTGAGTGATATCTATCTCATGGCATGTCTCACGTCAAGATTAAGGACGACAATTTTTGCTGGATATAGGTAAGGAGGAAGTGCAAAACTGCAAGTGCAACGATACAAGCCCACCTTACCTTGATCGCTAATGTACATACTTCCGCTTGCAAATTGAGTCTAATGCTAAGATGATGGTCTTTTTGATTGACGACTGATTGACATGCATGTGACCATGATTTTCTTCGCTCCTAATTAAACTATTTATATGCTCATTAATGCTCATAATTTCATATAAAAATCTCAATCTATGATGTCAACAATAATTTTATATAGTTTATCCTTAAGGTATGAACTATACTGAGAGAGATGTATTATCTTTCCTCATACCATAGGTTACAAGATAAGCTTATGATGAAATTGTTATTTCCATCTTCAGGTGTCAATATTTTCGAGAATCAGCAGAATTGTAGCTATTAATTAATCATACCTTTATTGACATGTCGAGCATTTGGAATTCTGATGGATGATTGTGCAAAACGTTGTAACAAAGACTGGCGTTCCCAGTGTTGCAATTAAATAGAATAGGCATGACAGTATATGTATATGACAAACGAGACAAAGAAATAAGATGAATGACTCCAGTAATTATAATGTAGAACTACACTCTAGTCTGGAGAGATAAACATGTCAGTCTTAATATTCAAGTCTTTCGCAACTTTCTATCGCAAAATCTAAACTCATAAGTCATAACTTATTCGGACAAGGAAAAGCTTCGCAATTCTTTTTCTACAAACTTTGTTCTTTCACACAAATAAAACTTAAGTAGTAAAGCTAGTGGGAGGAATTTTATCATACAACATAATTAGCAAAATTGCAAAACATTAGCATCGTAAACTTGTCGAATTATCTAATGCAATCCTCTAGACTCCAATATAAAGGTTAAAAATGCCTCCATAGCGAATCCAAATCCAATAATTTAACGTTCCCATCGACATCCTTTGTCAATTAACACCATTGTTCAAAAGCACATAAGTCATAGCCGGTGCACGGAGGTAAAAGCAGACAATCAAAAATTGGAAAATGTAAAAATTGCGCAATGCAGGAAAGTCCCAACAAAAATCCTAGTCACAGTTTTCTGCCACAGTGAACACTTTGATTGTCAAAAATAACGAGTAACCACAAATATATTGGTATTCTCAAGTCACCCCATGATATCATTTATATTGTCTAGATCGTATATGACACTAAAATCAGACTTTATTCCAGGTTTAATGTAGTAAATATGTGAGAAGTTATCAATAAAAAACTATTGTAAAATGAAAACTCACGAAATATAGGACGCATCGAGCCTTTTTGCATTTCGTAATCAAGATTAATGAAAATTATGAATAGCGATCTTTTGATATTTCATCTGCGTATCTTTATAAACAAAAATAGATAACTAAAAAATGCAAAAAATTATATCATACTAGCGACTAGGATATCATATCAATCAGTTTGCTGATATGATATCCCACGCATATTTAGTTAATTGTAGGTAAATAAGAGCCAACTAATTCGCTTCACCCTTTTCAATCTTACCTTTGCACAAGTTTAACCAACATTGACTATTGTAATCATATCATACTACAAAAGTATTTCATAACTGCAGCTTAAACGAGCAGTGCAATTCCTTATAACCATTTATCTAAATAGTATAGGGATGAAACAAATCCAAATTACATTGTTTATTCCGGTCTCTGGGGCATTAGTTGCAGTGAGCATGTCATTTATCAAATGGCGAAATGAAGTAAATACCTCTCACACCCACACGCTATCAATCAGTGGAAGTCAGCTCAGCTATTAGCTAATCCATCCATCTTCCACCGACAACAGCTTTATGATACTTTACATTCTATTGAGACGGTTTACAACTTACTATAATCAAACTTATGACTTGACTAATATATATTTTAGCACACCTATCCATCCTCATATTCATAATGTTCCTCCCTGGGAGCTCCGACTATTTAGTGAAATGACTCGTGATTTAATTGTTTCATAATAGTTATAATTGAAAAATTGCAGACAGATAAATTTCTTTACTTGTTAAACTTACTTCAACAGGAATGACATCAGATAATTAAATACGACTACTCATCATCGATATTCGTTGTGCTGATATTGATTATGGTTGCTTTCTTCCATCCGACTCGGACAAAGTCATTATTTAAATGGATATTGAAAAAAACGCTCATGTATACACGATGATGATGATATATGATTAATATGATGAGTGATAGTAATCTATACTGAGGAAATGCAAGAAAATACAAATCGACCAATAAAATACAAAATGTACTATGTAGCAACACATTAATTTGTTTAATGGATAGTTTCTTTCAAGTTAACAGTGTGCATTATTATCATGATTATCTATATGTATCAGTATATTTACACAATGTTGTAGATTTTTTCTCGTCCATTAATTATATTGTAGTTTCAAACACTTACTAACACAGCAACTCAGTAACTATCCAGCTTACTTATTTTTTTCCTAGTCTGAATATTCGTAGTCATATACATATATTATATAGCCATCAACTCTTTTTTACTTATTAACATCAATCAATCATCTCAATGTTCTCAAACTTAAATTGCAAATAAATACATGTTTAACTAAATGAGACTGCTTAGTAGCTATAATTGACTTGTATCGCCATTAAGAGGCAGGTTCATAATACTGTTAAGATATAAATTATGTTAGGATGTTTACAAAACTTAAGAATTAAAAGGTACAGTATATCTGAAATCATATAAGTCAAATTTATATCGGATATTTTTAGAATTCCATAATACAATATTTTATGTTCGAGCTGTTTTTTTACAAAATCATTATGTAACTACGCAGTAGTCTATGAATAGTTAGTTATATTAATCAGTTTAATTCAATTTACAAACTCATGTGCAGCAAAACGGCTCCTTTGAGTGAATTGTGTTCTTGGGTTTTTCACGAAGTTACATAGAAAAATAAAATGATGCAATACAGTCCCTTTCTTAAAAATTAGTTTTTTTTAGTAAATTATAGTCAATGTTTTATAAGTGATGAGGTTTCTAAATTTAAATCAAGTGATTAGAATTATTAGAAATGACATGGGATATTTACGGAGTAGGAAAAAAACCAGGGTTTATAGGGTTTCATGCAATCCCATTGTAAACCCATAATTGAAATTGTAAGAATATGAATGAAATTAAAATATATGAAAACGTAACTAAGGTCATTCGCGTAGCTCCACAATTACCGACTTGCAATGAACGCATATTTTTCTTGCCCAACCTAAACATGTAGCTCACCCGGTAAACTGTCAATGAGTTAACTACTTTTAGTTTGCATCGCTAACATTTCAGACATCTCCATCTTCCTGATCCAAGCCAGTAATCAGGGTTATTTTTTCCGGATCGCTTTTAAAACCCATTCGACGCCCTCCTGGAAAGTGAAAAAGATTGCGTCATGGAATTATTATTGATAGCAAGGGACTATTTATAACTAATGCAATTTAAAAATCTAATGTTCCTCACCCTAACACCTTCACCGGTGGCAGCAGAACAACCCTGAATTTGCCACGCTCTGTCCCGGACGGTGTGCAGATTTAGAGATCTGGCAATGTCGGCTGTGCTTGCGGCATCGGCGAGATCCTGCTTGTTTGCGAAGACAATTAAAGGCACTCCGGCCATTTTCTCATCCTCCAGGAGGTCAAACAGTATCTCACCGGATTCGGCAAGTCGCTTTCGGTCTGCACTGTCTATCACATAAATCTGAAAGTTCAAATGACAAGTCTCTCATTACCCCCGGAAACTCAATTTAATATTTATAGTCTTTACAGTTTATATACTAGAGCATCAGCATTTTCCAGGTAGTTAGTCCAATAGGGTCGAATGTTCCTTTGACCCCCGACATCCCAAACGTTTAACCGGAAGCCACTGTCTGTCTGAACCGTTTTGACGTTAAAGCCCCTGGTGGGGCTCGTTTTCATATGGTCATCCGTCTCATTTGCTAGCATTTTAAGGAGTGTTGTTTTCCCTGCATTATCCAAGCCCAGGAGTAAGATCCGAAACTGAGCGACACCGCTGTTGGCAGAGGTGTGCACTGCTAACTTCCTAAGCAGTGATAGGAGACCCTGTAAATGAACTCGAGATTAGCATGTACGAACGTATATGCTTGACTATCTAGTTGAATGTAATGGAACTTTAGCTAATTTTATTGGGAATTTACCATTCTGAAGATACTCAGTGTTACGAATACAGGACCAAATCTACATACACTTTTCTTCACAACCCCTCAACAACTTTTCAATAAAGAACTGCTGAGATATTTTCAAAAAAATGAATCAAGATCAAGTTATAACTTAATTTATACACTTATGTAACTCAAATTTTCATTCAAGATGGAATTGATTCGGAATCACACAAAGGCATGGCCCATTTCGGTATGGTGCTGGTCTCAAAAACGAATTAAACGAGAATCTAATTGATAGCGAGTAATTTAGTTTGTAGTTTTAACGTATGGCACATTACTATATATGAATTGAACGTGTTTAGCCAAATTTGATTCTATTTTTAAATCCTTCCTTTTTAATTACTTTATAGCGACAAGAATGGATAGAAAACAGATTCAGGGACAGAAAAAAGCTGCAATATATTTATCCCAATGCTATGTTATCAATGATGATTTTTATTAACCAAACCAGAAAAAAGTGTCCAAGTAAATACGTGAAGAAAAGTCAATACATTTATGCGTATCAACTCTATCAATGCAAAGTGTGCAAAAGGGGAATATTTTTGTTGGAAGAGGACTGGGAGTGAATATGCATGAACATGGTTAAAAAATGTTGAACAGAATGGCTGGCACATGTACCCCGTTAAAGGTTGGGTAACTCCAGGTTTGTTTGGTGGAGTTGATATCGTCACCATGGTCACTAAACAAACCCTATCCCTTGTTTCGTCCACTTCCCGACTCCTTCAATTATTCTCTGATTTTCACTCAGGGGAAAGTATCGTAGCCTATGGCCGAATGCCATTGACTTGTACAGACCGACACATAGTTTTTATATAAAAAGCTGAACACTCTCACGCCAACTTTCATCATCGAAAATAATGCTTTATATGAGAGAGAGGCTTCAAGAATAGTTCTTCAACTTCTAATTTGAAACTAAATAGTAATGATATGCTATCCTGGTCCTGGTCAGTGCATCATAATATAATAACAGGGGTTCCAATCAGATCGGAACCCAATGCATACACGTATCGATATTGCTGATGCTCATCAATGTTCTATCAGTGACCTTGCTTTTATTTGGAAGCGTTAGTGAATGGTACGTGATAGCGATACGGTAACGGAATCAAACAAGTTTACAGCTAGACTTTAGAAACGTCTACATTTATTTCTGTAAACTTAAAGTTTTTTCGGAGGTAAATGTTAAGTAAACAAGGTAAGGTTAAACAGCATGAAAATAGCTTATTAATTAGTTTAAAAAATGGAAATTCAGTCAGTTGGATTCACTATCAAGTTATTATTTCATGAAATGTTTAAATTGCAAAATACCATTAAAAATTAAATGAATACAAAAATGGAAAGTAATACTAAATTGTAAAATCGCCAGCTGACTACATTATACTATTTTTTTATTAAGTCGTAAAAAATCCCCGAAGGGAACCCATGTGAGGGCACACGAACACATCTGTATTTAAAAAAACGCATGCTTACTAACTAAAGTGAACACTCTAAAAGTCCAGTACATTATATAAAAGTTAAATGCAATTTTACAACCATAATTTGTTTAAATACCTTAGTTTTGAAATTTAAAAAAATCGATGTAAACATTCACCTAAATAAACTGGAGTCACATATAATTTTAGAGTGCAAAAACACTACAGTAGTAAGTCATGATATTTGTTCGTGAATCATTAAATCATATTATACACACAAGATACATCCTAATTTATGTATTTTAATTTGACACGTTTAATTACGAACACGAGACACGAAATAAATTACTTTTATCGTCCACTTTAATAAGGCATTCGGGATGTTGTGGTTGGCTTGGGAGAACAGTTTTGTTTACTGACAACGGTGTGGGGGCTTCCGAGCACGATTTCACACTGGAAAAGTAAAACATACGCCATTAACTATAACTCACCAATATTTAAAATATCATCACATTAATGGTAGGTATTGAGTATTGACAGTTTGCTTTACCTTTTCCAGAGCATACTTCAGTCTTGCAACCATCTCTTCAGAACATCCATTATCTCTTAGAGCGCTCAGTTTAAATGTTCGCATCGCACGACCAGGTCCAATAGTAGTGACCGCTGAGACCAAGGGACACAGTACCATTTTCGTGTGGTCACGGAAATTATTAATTTGGACGGTTCCATTGGTTAGAATCATGACAACAGCTCGAGAGGTTCTAAACCAGGTCCATAAATTTGGAATACGTGCTATACAGGTGTTAGCGAGTGGAGCTTTTCCTCCAGTCTAAAAGAAAGATAAAAAATATACAAAAGTAAATCTTTAGTTAGGTTATGTCAAACATAAAACACGAAGCTGCTGCCATAATGTGTACTTTAGTTTATTTCCACTCTTATGTGGCATACCTTCAAAAGATTTTCCTTCATGTACTGCTGAAAGTAGTTAAGCAACTTGACTTTCTTCTGAAGCTCTGGGGGAAACCCCTCTGTATGATAGTACTGTTCTCCTCCATTCCGCTCAATGTAGTGCATATTCATTAGGTCCGGAAGAAGAATCAATTTAGTTTGATCATTGAAGCTCACACCGATGGAGTCATCAGACAACTGATAGCCAAATCCATATTTATCCGAGTAATCGACCCACTTTGCGATCCACAACATTGGGCACAAAGAAGGGTCCTCACTGTCATCTAAAATATAAATACCAGTAGTGCCATGAATTATAAAATCGAAATCGAAATACAGGGAAGACAGCTAAAAAAATACTGAATCCTAAACATAAACTAACCATCAATAGTAGAGGGTGCTCTATTCATTCCTTTTCCTTTAAGCGTATCCTCGAGCTGGAGCTTCATGCTCTGAATTAGTTCCATAATGTCGGAACTTGTCATTTCATACCCACGTTCCATGGAATTGTTATGACCAGCAGAACTCTTCGGGGTTGGCTTGGGATAGAGAGAAATGGGGGAGCCTCTCGGATTATGCTCAACAAGTGGTCGCTTAGAGGTGTTGCCGACTTGGACGACGCTCTTCACTGGTCGTGACCTTTCAAATCGTGGAGCTGTTGTAAGGCAGGATACAGGCAACGAAGTCGGAATGAAATCTGAAATATTCAACATATGTTAGTATAATTTTCATTTTTCTTACAAATACCAAAATTGTCTGTTTAGGCCACTAAACTACTAGTGACCACATCAACTAACAAAAATAAACAAAATGACATAAGAAATCAAATAACTTACTTTGAGTAAAGAATTCATGCGACAAAATTTGCTTAGCAGTTGGACGGAGAGAAGGCTCAATTTGGAGCATTTTTGTGATCAGATGTCGGGCTGCGGGACCAACTCGGCTAGTAGGAAGATTATAGTCTCCTCTACGAATCTTAGCGTAAGTATCACGCAGAGAGTTGGTTTCAAATGGTGGCTTCCCAACGAGCAATGTATACCTGCAACGGAAGAGATTGCAGAAAGTTAGCACATTAATTTCAAACATTCATAATAAAAGTGTTTAATGTCTTAACGATAAGCCAAGGCATAAATGCGACGATTTAACACTCACAAAATGCATCCAATTGACCAAACATCAACTTCATAGCTGTGTCCTCGCTTAGCCAAGACTTCAGGAGCTATGTAATTCGGTGTTCCGCAAAGGGTCCTAAACAATGAAAAAAGCACAATTATTATAATTGATGCATCTATGCAAATATTCTTTTTAAGTGTGAAAAATAAGACTAAACTTACTTCTTGCGTTCTCCCTCAAACTGAATGTGAGTAGCCAATCCAAAGTCTCCGATTTTCAAATCCATGTTTTCATTGATGAAGATGTTTCCAAGCTTCAAATCCCGATGAATGATGCTTTTGTCTTCATGCAAGTAGAGAACAGCGAGGGTGAGCTGCCGAACGAAATATCTTGCTTCAGCTTCGGTGATAACTCGTCGACGTTTCTGCATTTCCATTAAACTCTGTGGAAAACAAGTTTTTAATTAATTTAATTGTAGTTTCAAATTAAGACATTTTTAATATTTGAACTTTGATGAAAGCCGAATGAATAAATAAGCTCACCTTTTTGGCACACAATTCCAGCACAATGTAAACATTGTTGTCATCCTCAAAGTAAGAGTAAAAATCAACAATATTGTCATGTTTGAGATCACGGTGAATTGTGATTTCCTAAAAGAATGCAATTAATACAAATGTCTCATTAGTTGTTACTCATATTAAAGCAATCCTTCTTTAATCAAAAATTATGAAAAAGCTTCATGAATGAATAAAGAACCCACATTTAGGTGAGTTAGAATTTTCAAGCATTGGCTCTTCTTCACTTCTGTCATTTATAATTTACTCCTATCAACCATGTCAATATTACCACATAATTAAGTATAATATGATAACTTAGTTAAAGAGTTCCATTTCCATACCATGCAAAACCTAAGTTATTGATTTTTCATGCCAATAAACTATACTAGCTTCATTTTTAGCTCTATTGAAAGACATCAAAAGGAAATGACGTGCAGAATGCAGTAACGTATGTGTACTTCAATTCAACCTATTCCTGCCAAATCAGTCCGAAAAAAATGCTCTGAATGGAAAGTCATAACGGCGGTAGCATATTTATAAGCTCATGTCATGTCACCTATACCTACTAAGTAGGTCCTACTTCCAGTTCTAAAGATAATCGCATTTCGTTTTTGTTATGTGTTACAGTAGCCTGGAAACTGTACATAATAACCAAGACATGACTATGACTGCACTACGGTGTGTGTTGTGAGTGGTGTGAATGGTCATCTACCTTTCCGGCTGGAAGGTTTTTCACCCTGTGCTTTCCCTTTCCAGTGCATAGTTTACTTCCGGGAACAGGAGAGAAGAGAATAATGACACAATGAGGCATGCATGCATATAATTTTTTTTAACTATAAAAAAAGTTTTTGTGCTGCTGTCTGCTATGAAGTGACCCTTGATAAGAAAACTACCGATATGGAAATGAAGTCAAATTAAGATCAATTATGTAAAATTTATCAATGCCCCTGCTGAGCTATCTATATGTAAGCTGAAAAAAAGGCAAGCGTTAGGAAAGCCGTGCCGAGTCCCCACTACCGAATCATGGAGTGTTTTGCATATCGGTGCGAAATGAAGTTGACTATTTTACATTTACAGTGTATAGAGTAGGAAGTAGTCTACGGCATCATAGAACCCCACTCCATCTCTTATGGAATAGTGAAAAATATTAGCATGAATTTCTTCATTCTTACCTGGGCCATTTTTTCACGCTGGTGTGTCTTTGTCAGCAATCCCTTGTTAACGACCTTGCATGCTAAAATCCTCTTTGTCACCGGATCCATAACCTCGTAGCACTTGGCGAAACCACCCTAAATTGGAAAAAAATAATATGTAAATTAAAAATATGCTTCAATATATTTGCTGCTCGTGGTTATCGCTATGCCATGAAACCCAAGTATGGCTGCCCACCATAATGGTGCTTAAATAATACATTTAAAAGGAATGCCACCTCTCCTTCAACTTACCCTGCCTAAGAAGCGCCCTCTCTGGTAGGTTATCTTCCTATTGCCATCGAAAATGACCTCCGGGACTTCCACCTTCTCGTTGTTTGTAAGCGGCTTGGAATTTCCTGGTGTGATTTTCGGAGGGGAACGTGAAGGCACATTATTCTGAGATGAACCCCCAGCCCTGGCTTGATCATTTGGAAACATTTTCCGAAGGGATGAGGATGTGACGAATCAAAAGAACTACAAACTAAATGCGGCTCTCCCTGCAAGAAAGAAAAGAAGAAAAAATCAATTAAACTAATGATACACGTTCCTCAAATGACCTGAGTGACCTCTCCAATTACATGATAGCTGCAAAGGGCACGGCACAGAGCTAAATGATCAACACAAACTCCGAAATGAAATCCCACCACCGAACAAAAACTGCCATCATTCCCCAACCCAACACCCACCTTAAACTGTCAACCTTCCAAAATTTACATAAAATGACAGCTGGCATAAAAAAAATTGGCTAACTATTGTATTACAAATCTCAATCCATTTTAACCTCTTGTCAACTGACAATCTTCCTTACCGAGAACTCGTGGAGGCCACCTACGAAAAACTGGATACGTTAAGTACGGAGGAGAAGAACAGTTGACTATTTCTAGACTGTACTATGTTGTTATGGTTTTTTAAAAACTAAGGTTTAAGTTGTTAAAAATTGCAATTAAAATTAATTAAAAGATAAGCACTTATTTAAAAAAAAAACTAGTTCAATCCCTCTCCTGCTGTCCACCGCCTCTACTGACTCAAACTCGGTTGAAAATGAGATGAAAATAAAACGGCCAAAATTTTTTTGTTTGACTTTTGTCTAGCTAAACACAGTGTGAATATGAACAAGTTCTGTGAACTAGCTTGGACGATGGACAACGATTGAATGAAGAGGGAAGCGAGGAGGGCGAGCAGTAAAATGATGAGACGGGAAAGGAAGAAATGAACGGTCGACCGACTGACAAGAGAAAAGTGTTTTATTCGTATTCCCTCTCTCTCTCCCTCTGATTCTTTATTACATGTGGACTTCCACTACCACCAAACCGCTTCCCGTTGCGTTGTTGTTGTCTGAAATACGTAGGGATGGATGATGGGCAGCTACACAATACATACCTATACATATCCATAATGGTAATCCAATCCATGCAATAAACAGTGGGATTATAGGACTGAGGCTGGCAATGCTAAGTTCAGAGGCCGGGAAAATATGCGGGGGGAAATGATATTATTTGTTTGGTTGGGATGCGAAGAATGATACGTTTTCAAGCATATTATGTAAATACTTATATTTTATTGATTTGATTGAAAATTAAATTACTTTCATTTTATTTAAAAATTCATTAAATGACGTATAAATAGTTATATTATCATTATTAAGTTAGCTTATTCTAGATGAAAACCGTGTTTGTTATTGATTTATACAAAGTCAAAAGTCATAGTATGTTTTTATTTGGTAAATATGAATTTCACTGAAATGATAAATGGGGGAGAAATCTAAGTTTAAAAAGTTATTGTATCGATGCTAATCATTTACATGAATTGTTTTATTTAAAGATTACGTTGAAACATGAATTTTTTATCATAGTAGTGTTTGGATGGAGAAATAGTAAGAAGACGATGATTTACATACACCTGACTAAATCAATTAGTGACAATGAGAATGAGAAAATTGTTATTTAAAATGCGAAATTTGGTCGGTTATGGTGTATTTACATTAATACGGTAACAGTTAGTAATTAATGTACTAGTACTTGTGATTTCATGAAATTGCAATACTATAATTATTTTTTTAGCAATAATAAGCTATGTAACAACCATTCGCATTAATATATTGATTAAGCCATTTATAACGTTTTTCGTGCCTTTACTTGAATATACAACTCCATATTATTCCTCCGCCCTTTAACAATCTTTGTCCCTTGAAGCTTTAGCTTTTAGCACCGAGAGAGAACCATCCGCTGGATTTCATACTTGTTTGCTGTTGCATGATGCTATGAACTCTAATATGCATATATATGCCTAGCTATCTCTAAACATGGATTTTCTGTGACGGAATGTGAATAAAAAAAAACCATTTTGGTCAGTCAGTTTTCAGTTAGTCGGTCGAGCCAACCGTTCATTTTCTCCTTACCCGTAGTCATCATGTCCTCCTCTCACTTCTTGCTTATCCTCTTCCCCTTCAAAACTTGCTGCTCACTGTCACTATTATCCATACCATATATAAATACCTGTATATAGGTTGCACTGTGCAACGTTACAAGAAGGATTTAAGTTAAGTTTGTAAGATTTTTATTTCATGTACGGTTCTTCATGTCAGTTTTATGACTAGGTTGTCTAGGTTCATGCAATAGGCCAAAGAAAAATCCTTGTTCGGTCGATCGTTGACTTTTCCTTTGCATTATTACCACGACCACAAAACACGACCCAACATTCAATAAATATAGGTATAGTTAGCTAAAAGCTAAAAACTTATTTTCAGATAATCTCCACACCGACGCTAGACCAACTAGTCTACTTTCTTCGTTCACTCCAACCATGCTTTAAAAAAAACTCCAAAAAATAGTATTTCCAGGACCAAGTTAATTAACAATGCCATTGAACTCAGACGTAAATTTGGTCATGAATAAGATTTTTAGCAATTTCTTTCATGAAAAAACTAAAAAACAAAGGTTAACATACAATCCAAAAGAGACACAATGGCATTAGGTAGATCCAGCTCCAGCCCCACCTAATACCATATACCATCGTTGTCCATCATTATCACTCATCTTATTCTCCAAGGTCAATTCATAATTTTAAATATGAATGATAAGCCATGCTTTTATACTGATTCATATGCAATGTGTTTCCCTTCTTTCTCTCTCTTTCTTATCTAGTCTCCTCGATTTTTATTTCATGTGCAGTTCTTCAATGTCAATTTTACAACTAGGTTGTCTAGATTCATAGGCCACAGAAAAAAGTTACTTGTTCATTGACTTTTATTGTGACCCTTGTATTTCTCTTACCACGACCACAAAACAGCAGCCAACAAGGAAGGTATGCTACAAACATTATTTATTTTCAGATAATCTCAACACCGACGCTCCAACTCTAATTGGTCTACTTTCTTCATTCACTCTCCATCCATACTTTAAAAAAATACTCCAAAAATAGAATTTCCAGTATCAAGCTTAACAATCAACAATCCATGCCATTGAACTCTCAGACGCTAATAATTTGGTCATGTAAATAAGATTTTTTTCCATGTCTTTCATGCATTGAAATTAACATCATTCATCCATACGAAAAAAACTAAGAAAATCAAACTTGACTTCCAATTTAAAGTTGACACATGGCATCAGGTGGATGGCTTCCATAATACGGAACAAGGACATCTAATCACTCATTATAATTTCCACGGTCAAATCATGATTCACAAATTAAATTTATGATAAGCCATGATTCATATGCAATTTTCTTCCCTTCTTTCCTCTCCCCTTCACATCTAGCGACTCCGATTCTGTTACCTTGTTCATTGATAGATGGCTTGGAGGAGAACAAAGGAGTAAGCTTTGCTTCTCTCAGGTCTCGAAAAAAAGTTCAGCTGATGTAGGTCACTCTCCCTCTCCTCTCGTATGTTCTCTCTGCTGTTGATCAAGTCTTTGATATCATTCTTTTACGCTTAACGCTATGCCTATGCCATAAGTATTATGCCATGCTTGTGTTTTTATATAAAAAAAACTCGATGTTTTTGTACACGTTTTTATGCCTTTGCTTTGCATTCCCTTTACTTTGATACTTCACCCTTTTTTCATTTACATGCTCAAGCTCCCATCTACGAACCATGTTATCTTTCTCATCCCATCCATCCACCACCACCACGACGACCACCATCGGCAGCAAGCAACTAAAAACTTCTATATAGACTTGTTCACTCTTTCCCTTCCTTTCATCCGTGTTATTATTTCGCTTTTCAACCATTTCATACCCCCTCAAAGCCAGCAGTCGCATCTGAGCAGTCCACCTGGCAACAACAAAGGGTTTATAGACGGGAGTTCCACAATAGATCCAAACTAATCTTGATTACTCTTTCAAATCGTTAACTTCATGCTAAAGCGTTAATTAGCTGAGGTGGCACGATCAAAGTCAAAGTCATCATCTGTTAACATGCCCAGAGTTATCCTGGTGCATGGGAAGAATAAAATAAACTGAGAATCCTTCTTTAAGATTAAAAGAAACAACTTTGTTCGTTCTTCTGGGAAGTTGGGCCAGCTTAAGCTCTCTTTGTCATCGTCATCATCCCATTCTTCACAGACGAAAAAAAAACACAAGGCTTACATGCATCTGAGAAACATATGAACTGCAACAGGATTTGGAAGAGTGTGAGTTGAAATAACAAAGCAAATAGGAGTTTTTTTTTGGAGTTGAAGGTGGTGTTGGTGGTGGTAGTAGATGTTAGTTGCATTGCAGTAGGGTAAGATTCTAGTTTGGAGCTTTCTCGTCAGCAAGGCTTTTCCAAATGGAGTCGTAGTGGAAGACGTTCCATCGCTAAATATAATCATTTGGCTAAATACAAAATCATTTTCAAATACATTAAATCTCAGTTCAATCTTAAAATCAGCTGTTTACTTAAGGACAGCCACTAGCTATTTGTCATCCACATTTAATTGATCAAATTTTTTTTAATTGTCCTCATTTATCAACATAAAGAATGACAATGGATTTGAGAACTGCCTAACCCCATTTATTTTTAGAAAAACTCAAACCCAATTATACTTAGTGAGGCTCCATGTGTATTTCTACAAAAATACATATGATCTGATCACATTGTTGGCCAGTTTGGCAAAGCCTTTGCTCATATTCTCATATTCCGTGTTGAAAGCTGGTTGTTTTTGTTTGGAAAAAAGGTATGTATAAAACAATTTTTCCATTTCCTTGCGATCACCTGCGTTGTTGTTGGGTTGTGTAGGGGAATTATTGGGTTTTGTTGCACAGCAGCAGCCAGTGAAGTAAGTGAGTGAGTATAGAGGTCCATATATACTGAAACGCTGCTGATATCATAAACGCTGAGAAAAGGGTGGAGTGAACGAGGATTCGTCGTATCTATCATATAAATTCCCCATCAGCATCATCATATCAGTGCTGCTGAGCTCTCTCGTGTGTGGGGCTCCTCCGACCCATGTTCAGCCAAGTCATCTGCTCGAACAAAGGTATTTTTTTCAGAACATCACACTCATCTCATGTGCTGATATAATCCATCTCTCAGCTTTGCTAAAACGCTCGTGGTGAACTGAGCGCTGAACAGTTGTTAAAAAAACATAAAATTCTTCAGTTCAGTTCTTCAGTTTTTGTACGCTGCTATTCTCGCTGAGGATTTCAGTTCGTGAGCTCTGGTCTTGATTTGGGGAGATTTTTTTTCGCTGGATCGCGGATCATCCTCGCTCATGGACGCTGTGACTAGGGGAGAAGTACAGAACAGCTGATTGGATAGAGTGTGTTATGTGTGTAGGAATATAATGAGGATTTAACGACTTTTCGCCTTTGTAACTCTATTCAGCGTTCCTCCTGCTGGAGTGTAGTTTTGGAGGAGGGTTAAATTCCGTCTAGTGTTAAAATCACACTGTTTTAGTTGAGGGATGAGTGAGTGGAGCTGGGACAATAATCAGCATCTTCATCAGACATCATAGGCGAAGAGAATATAACAGGAAATAAGTTAACTAACTATATATACTTAGTTTAAAAGTTGTGTGTGGAAATCATAGTTGAACTTGGATTAGGTATCATATCAGCTGATAAAAAACCACATTCCACAACGTTGTTAAATGAAAAAGGTAAGGTAGTCAAGGATGTTCGGTTAAACGGCAGCCTTTTTTGTTGGCTGTAGAAGCATAATTGTATATGAATATTTATAATCCCACATTATGCATTATATAAGATAGGTTGAAAAAAGTTATATAATTAGTGAAATATATGTATATCTAAGTTACATAAGAGTTGTACTAAATAGTAATTTCGTATCATATTTCACGTAGGTTGTTTCTTGTCCAGCGAAGCGTATTAAATGAGTTCTCCACGCTTTCCAGTAAATACTAATACGCAGGAGTTTTATTTACATGGAATTTTTTTTATCTATTTCTTTAGTGGGATCCCTGTGGGAACCTGGCTTGCTAGGAACGTTAAAGATCAGCTGACCTCCTAGAATTGTGGGTTGGATATCGAGGGAGGAGTCCTGGGATTTCATCTTCCTTCATTTTAGCTTTAAGCGTCTTCTACACACATCTTTGTAAGCAGCCATGTCGTCTCCAAGCGCAGGGAAGAGGAGGATGGATACGGACGTGATCAAATTGTAAGATTGATTTTTTTTTTGGTTAAATCTTAATAACGTTTGCTTAACGAGAATTTTGTCTACATAAATAAGTATCGTTGATAATATGATTAGAAATTATCGCATATAAGCTTCTTTATAGTTAGCTAAATAATGGAGTAACGTTAACGGATGCAATGATGACATAAGCATAAAATCATAAATAACGTGCTTAAAATGCGTAGTAACAAGGGGAACAAACGTTAACCATCATTATCATAAAACTACACAGTCACTGTTCATGAAACTGAAGATAACAACTTTAAATGGGGCAGAGAGATGGGGAGAGCCTCATTCTTTGTTCATTGTTTCGTATATTTATGTGCATAACAACATTTATCTGTCTGTAAATGTTTAGTCTGCGTATTTATATGATGAGCTAACAGACACTACAGAAGGGCTAGCATATATATAATGGAGGAGTGAAGTTTGTATGTTTGCATTTGAAGCCAACTTTTTTTTATACCCTCCCTCACGATAGGATTGATTGTCATCGTGAGGACATCACTTTATTATGATATTCATATGCAAATCTGCTGATAATAATGATGTCAGGATAAGTTCACCAACGCAGTATAAAGTTCACCCAAATATGAAGGGACAATGAATCACGTTGATTGATATGCAGATATTAATGGCGGCTAGGATTTTATGCGGTGATAAGAATAGAATTATATGGAATGGAGTTTTATTATGAAAACAAAATTGTGGGATGGAGCACTTCTGGAAACAGGAAAACAGCATGACCTGTTTGTGAATATTTTTTATAAAAATAATTGTCTGACTGAACACTATTTAGGAAACCGTGTGCATTGACTGCAATAAATTCTACTTAAAAAATGATATCAGGTTCTGTTTCCATTAAAGTGCAGCAATTATAAATTCAGACTTGCAAGGAATTAACTAGTGCAATAATAGGAATTCACAGCACGTGGGCTCTCCCAAATGGGAAGTTAAAGTTGTTTCAACTGCATCATATATCTGAAGGTTACTTTAGGTTTACAAGAAAATGCAATTAATTAGGTAAAGTAGAGGAATGCAATAGAGAAAAGTATGAGGTAATGTAACAACCTCATTTAGATCCAGTCTGGAAAGATTTATTAGCAACGCAGTCTTTTTAGCCTCTTTATTCTCATGATGCGCAGTTAGCATGATGATTATTTGACTGAAAAAAAAATTGGTTCAATTCGCAATCAATAGTTTAGTGGGATTGGATTAGATAGCTGTGCATTCACTTTATTATCATATCTTTTTATGACTATTTTTAACAGAAGCCCCCAGAAAGGCAAATATGAAACGAGTTCATTGGTCGATATCATATCGATGGAGATGGAACGGAGGCTGCTTTTAGATAGCTAGCATGGTTCTTTATTTCTTTAAATAAAATTGGGCTTAACATTCAACCTCAAAATAGAGGACAATTTTGGAAAAAGGAGAAAAATAGAATTTAAGTAGTTAACAAACAAGCACGTCTATTCTATGACGCTCGAAGAAATATGGCCATAATTGTAGGTCTCAAGCTCACAAATACCCAGAGCAGTAAAAGACAAAGAAAAAAACTTGACTCATTTTTTTTCTCTTGTAAAGGATGACCGTATTTTCTCCTAAGGAGTATTGCATTACATATATATGTTTTTTTCCACATCCTCCAACCCCATCCTCCATCGACCTCCCGAGAATGATGAACGTAACACATTTCTTTTTCAGGCTGGTCCGTTTTCGTAGGTAGGCTTAACTCCTCAATTGTGCGTGGTTTCCCCGTATGAACGAAATGGCTGATGTGATAAGTAGGAGGCTGATAATGACTCTGCGATGGTGTGTGTACTGTTAGAGATCAGTAACCCTGCTGGAACTCCGTTGCTCACTGCTGACGTTATAAGCGCCCGAGAAAAAAGGCAGAAGGGGAGAAAAACATGCAGGGAGTAAACTAATAAGGCGTTTTGTTGTCTTCAGGTAGGAGCGTAAGCTTCGGCCTCCATTTCAATTCTAACGCTATCATTGTTTTGAATAAATATATGGATTATTAAACTCCAACCATTGTTGTGTTTGCTGAGGGGTTAGTGCAGCAAACAGTCGTCCGAGAGTGGAATGGTTGAGTCTTCTCACAAAACTCTGCATTCGCATTCCCTCACTGCATTGCAAATTGCGATAAATATCATGTCCCTATGCAATATTCTATGCAACTGCTTAAAACTTTTTGTTTTGATATCATATGATGATATGATATTCATATTGGATTGTTGAGCAGTTATTAGTTCTATATATCAAGTAGGATGCTAAGTGCTGGCGTTATTTTTTTCGCGTGTGTTGAGAGAGCTGACTAACCGCTATTTCATTTCATTTCTATTGAGCTCGGGGAAGGACGGAGGAACGGATGGACAGAGAAGTGGTATACATTTATATTGGGAGAAAACTTGATTATATTCGATTGCTTTGAAAAAAATGATATTCCCTAATGGGCGTTTCGCAATGAACTGGCCAAACGAGCTCCTGTTTTATTCGCATTTTGAACTTTGTTCGAGTAAAATGTGTGTAGAAAAAAAAAGAGTTTTTTTTAAGTATGAAGGCACAAGGGATAAAAAGCTGTAGGTAGTATGAATATATGGCGTTTTCCCTCATGAGGATATAATGGGGCATAGGCTATAGTAGCTCCGTTTTTCTGTTATGATTTGCGTCTGAATCTGTGCTCATTCTTGCCTCTCGCTCTTTCATGGCTTCCTTCTTTTCCTTCTCCATCGTTTTTTTAAAGCAGTCGCTGGTCTATTTTTTCATGCTATCCTGTTTCTAAGTTTGCCTTTTTGCTGGGGAGAGAGAGGGAGGATGATAAGCTTGAGGCATAACTTGAATGAAAAAAAGCTCTTGAAACGAGGATGAAGGATAGACGGATGAAGCTAGAAGAACAATATCAATGAGTGTGATAAAAGTACAATGTGTCTTGCATTTTTTTGTCAGGAATCATCAAGACTGAAAATTTGTTATGTTTATGCTTATTTTTTTCTTGCGAAAACTATGGGGATGATTTATTTACTAATATGCATTATTATGATATGATATGATGATGAGTAGAGAACAGTTCCCTTCACAAGTTGCTGTTTTAATTGGAAGTTGAGACCTTTTTCCTCTGGCCGTTCAATGAGGGGAAAAGGCCGTGAAAATTATTGCAAACGCTAGACAAGGTACTATATAAATAATTTAAATAATGTACGTCTAGTCTCGAGAGGGTGGATGTAGCAGGTGCTTCAAAGCCCTGTTCTACAATACAACACCAGACCACTTTCATCGGTGGTGGTGATGAATTCAGAATGATGATGATGATGCCTGCAAGACTGTTAAGCTATTATTATGGTTTGATCGTTTTTCTTTCTCTTTTCTTTAAAAAAAATTGTTAATAATTGGGATGTGTATGTACACAAGTGTACAATTTTTTACATGCTCTATAGCACGTTAGCAAAGGTTGAGAGTGGTCATGAAAATTATATGGTTTTCTTGTCAGTCGTGGTGTGGTTATCATATCGTTGTAGAAAATAGGCATTGGAAAATAATAGGATTGATACCCCCGATGAGTAAGATCCTATTCTTCCTTTGATCTGAGCTTAATAGGGCTTGTCCTTTTATTGAGCATCTATGCAATTATAGGAGCTGTACTGGTTATATAGAATTGCAATTGTAAAGAGCCATATCACATCATATTTACGGTAAAAGCAAAAGAAAACTTTTAGTTTGTACTAAAAACGGGAGTCTTTTTGCAGCTGGCGTAGACAAAGAGCTACACTCGTGTGATAGTACGCATTGTTTAATTTCATCTCTAATCTACCTAAAACATTGTGCCAGATTAAATATTTAAAAAATACATAAATTTTGCGAGCTGATTTCTTATCAGTTTGATATGGCTTTATATGAATGATAAATATATATGTACAAGGGTAAATAATATGTCTAAATGTGTTCATTTTTTTTTTGATTATTGCAGGATCGAGTCCAAGCACGAGGTCACCATCCTTGGTGGGCTCAACGAATTCTGTGTTAAGTTTTACGGACCCCGTGGAAGTAAGTGATTCAGAGTTAATTGGAATGATACCCCAGAGTAATATTAGTCATGAAGGAAGAAGCGCAATTTATGCTAATATACAATTACAATATGGCTACATGAGGCTGATAAGAGTATTGAACTTAATGCTGAGCCTGAGTCAGTCAGTATTCATCCCAGTGCTCCTTCTACTATCAGTATTTCCTAGATAGAAGAGCATCGACTGGAAGAAACAAGTTGGAATGGAAATTGTAATATACCGCAAACGCCATCCCAGCCCAGTTTTGCAAATCAATAAGAATACTCCAGCCATGCATACGCCAAGTCTGATAAAGAAATGTGGTGGATTTGAGCAGGCCACGAGTTCACTTACACTTGCATAAATTTTTGATTCGTTATTTTTTAACCTAATGTCATATATCCCATATATAGCTATAGCTAACACTCGTGTCACTCCGGTCTTGCTGTCCATATTTGACAAGATTCGTTAATATTTAGTGTAGGATATTTTGAATATTTAATTTAGGAATATAGCGTACATGGGCTATGGTTATGCTACATAGAACTTTGGCTGGAGCTGTTCATTTTGCAGCTCGGCAATCCAGTCGTGTCTCTACTAATTGGCCCATTCGCCGTCACCATTCTCTACGAGACTTCAACTCCAATTCCTATAAAACTAAAGTTCATGTTGCGCCCAAGGGCCCAATTCCCAATTTTATGTATGCATTTCATGTGACCTTACGAAACTGTAAGTAGTGTCGGTAGTAAACGCCACCATCACATTAGTCACGGTGGCTAACCGTATTTGATCCAATATATGTAGAAGGTAGTTAAGTTAAGGGGGATATGAGCTAGGGAATTTTCTTATGAATTAATTGGGAATTGACTGGCCTAGATCTACATGATACATTACTCTCAGAGTATTACTCTGTATGTCTATTAGGTATATCCTAGCATCGCATAAGGAATGAGGATTTCGCTAGAAAAGGGTTTTATAAGCTGTGCAAACAGTTTCACACTTTAATAGTCTTTCTTTGTTCTTGTAAAAAAGGAAACACATGATTCGCAAGTCTTCTAGCAAAGTTTGTTTTTTTGGCTTGTTTCATGACATGACTTCATGTACATTTTAAAGTTTGGTCGAGTCCACTTTTTGTACGCACCATATTATATTCTACGCTTTCCTTTGACTCAAGATTTAATCAGTAATTATCTAGGTGGTAATTAGTAAAACGGTAGTGATACGTATGATTACGTGCATTTCATAATTTGCTAATTGCAAAATTAAGTGTTATATGGTTCATCCTTGCAATGAGCGAAAATCGGCCAGAAATCATTGGTTGTCTGCTCTTCTGCAATAATGAGAAAAATTAAAATTTACGTCTGCTAGCGCTACAACATGACTGCTTATGCTTCGTCTTCTTCCTCAATTGAGCTAAGTTGAGCTAATTTTGTTGACTTTTTTTAACCAAAATTCGACATTTTCCCCCTAATTCACAGCACCATACGAAGGCGGAATATGGAAAGTCCGAGTTCACCTTCCAGAGCACTATCCGTTCAAATCTCCGTCAATTGGATTCATGAACAAAGTGTATCACCCGAACATAGACGAAGTGTCTGGCACCGTATGCCTTGACGTAATCAACCAAGCGTGGACCGCTTTGTATGGTAAGCTTCCTCATAATATCTTCCTCCCCATAATATGCATAATAAATCCGTGCTAAAGCTCATTTTAATTGTTATCCCATTTAGTCCATATAACCTTCTTACTAAAAAAGAACAACAGAAAGATGAGAAAACATTGTTTTTTGCCGTTAGAACATGTCCCTGAGCTGATGCAATCTGTATCCGTCCGTAACTTCCGAACCTATCGATATCTCTCCTATTTTGCATGAAATGCAGTCATTCATGGGCTGATCCAACAGTCAGTTTTGAAATCGTCGATGCAAGAGAGGAAATATCTTGCTTTTCGATCACTTCATGAACATCGTAAAGGACGAGGAGGCTGATGATGATTCAAGCAAAACCTCTCGAAAGATTTGATGAAGCAATTTGCTTAATGCAATGCAACTATCTGCTAAAAAAAATCTAAAGTAGGCTTGTATCTAGCAGTGCATAATATTATATGTGCGTACACAAGAAACGCAATCTCCGCAGCAAAGCAGAGTCGAAGTCGTGTCAAATTACGTGTGGTATATATATGCAGCATTATAGTTTTTTTTATAATTCAAGGGGGCTTTCATACAGGATACATATTAAGGGAAGGAGGAGAAGGAGATAGAAGATAATATAGTATCTGTGGTGGTGTATGTAGCATTAGTCGTCTTGAAGAAACATGAGCAAGATGGGGAAATGAGTAAAAACAGCTCAAGAAATGGGACACGAAACCAACTGCAAACAAAAGGGACGAAACATGCTAATCTTCATAAAAGGGAAACTGTCTTTTAGCCTCTTGTCATTATTCGATTCAAAAGACAATGTCATTACCTTATTCCTCAGTACCAATGTCAAAATTCAACGCTTCAGTACCTAACCGTTTTCCCTAGAATGGGATGGCATTATTTTCAACGTGACATGATGATATCAAGACAGCTAGCTAACGCTAACTATTGCTCACTACTTTAGATGAGGAAATGCTGCTATAACATCCTGTACCTTTTTTCTTTCAAAAATTTCAATATATGAAATGTAGCGCTTTTTTTGTATTTTACAGCGCAAAAAAAATATTGGCATGATTTGTGCCTCAAAAAATCAGAAACCCATATGCAGTTGCAATTTGCAATCCTGATACTGATAGCTCACCATATCAATTCAGAATTCAGGTTGATTTCAATATCCGTCATTATTCCTGCTCTTTTTTCCCCATGGCCTTATCTTAATTTCAGCCAGAAGTTTACGGTTTCATCACTTATATTTTTTTTATATCATATCATAACAAAAAAATCATGCCTTCACGTAAGGAAACATTGTATGCATTTGCACATGGTACACACAATCTGTACTCATTTACGACTTCTCCTCACTTTTCAAGGTGCTTAAGTTGTATAAAGTATTAGCTCTTTTAAGGCTTACCATCCATCCTCTGCATATGTGCAATGCTCAACTGATAATCACAATCATACTCGTTCTTGGCTTTAGCCCTACTCGTTTCGCATTTGAAAAAAAAAACGGACTTGACATGATGCTTCGCAGAAAACGAAGGTACACACACCACTGCAAGATGCAAAGCTCAAAGACGTTAAAATATTAATGTACATCCATATTACATTCACATTCAAAAGAAAAGCCTATTATTTCTTCAGTTCTAGTATAATTTTTTTTCTTCCCTAAGCGTGTGCTTATTTTCTCTATAGGATTATTACTACGGTATAGATATAGCCAAGTATTTTTGTTTGCTGTTTTCTACTTTTCATAGGACGAGGACGGCGGTGATGTTGGTTGGTGTTGGTATTGATAACTTGTTATGATGATGAAAGTAATAGGAGGAATAGGGGAGTCTCCACTTTACATCTGCCTGAAGAAATTGAATTAATACGTAAATCCATTATTAATTAATGAGCATCAAATGTCAGATCTGATATCAGGTCGGATTCCATTCGTGTTCATAGCGCTGTGTAGGATTTTTCATAAAATTTCCATACCCTTTTCCCTTCCACTCTGTAACATAACTTGGGAGTAATTAATTTTTTATTTATAGACGAGGAAGGATAGGTTTAAGGGATGAATAGGTAAATGGGGAGTTAAAGGGCACAGGGGTGCATAATACTTGCATATTGAGTTTTTGCAAAGCTATGACTGTGACTGTTGTTATGATACATGTGTGGCTTGATGATCATTTTAGTAGAACTGTGTCTCGATCGTAAAGATTTTGTTTTTGATTGGCATCATTGGCAACAACAATCACATTTCATACGGCAGCTCAAAATGAATCTCTTGTATTGTTGATAAGAGTGGAAGGTTTGCTTATTCCTTAGAGCAGAGTCCTATGATGAGGCCCTATTTTAGTCAAAGGCTCTAACTAAAGAGTAATTTAATAATCACGATTTTCCACATTGATATTATACGTAGCTGAATTCGAGCTACGAATCTGCTCATGACAAAAAGGGCAATATAATAAGTACCTTTTTTTCTGTTCCCTTTCGATATAATGCAACCTTAAGTTTTCGTTTCGCAATCCCTAGACATGAGTGAACAAGTAGAAAGTTAACCACGACGCAGAATGAGCCGTTTGAGAATGAAAAAAAGTCAAAGATGGATTATGTAGCAGATTGCAAACTGCACCATGCACTTTTTTTCTATACAATGTAGTTTATATTTGGGTACTTAATGTTAATAACAATAATGATGAAGAAGGTGTACCCTTCATCACCGTGTGTGTACAGCGTAGAAAAAAAATAACGAACATGCAGGACGTATTTTATATTGGGTTGCGTCATCCCGCATAATAATGCCGTTTTTCATAAATGACTTCTTGAGCATTAGTTAACTGAACGAGATTATTTGTTCGTGTCAGCTCAACCATTTACCACTTGTCTTGTCCAAAAAAAACTAGCCTGCTGGCAATTAAATGGGCTGTAGAAGAAAGAGAAAAAATTAGTAAGCATTTTGAATGTCTCTTTGGTCTCCCTCTTAAGAAGTTATACTGAAGGAAAAAAATGAAATGACCATGTAATTTTTTTCAGTATGTAAACTATCAAACGCTATGATCACCATCATCATCAACATTCTTATCTTATGTAGCAGGTAGATCTCATTTCAGCCTACACGTGTACAAGTTTTTCATGATTTAATCCTCTTTACATTCCTCCAAGACTCGAGTCACTCGAGTGCCATTTCCATTGAAGCATTATGGATTTTGATATTTGCACAATTTCATTTTGCAAATGGACACATCTTCCGCACGTCATGTAATATGGTTGCAAGGACGCTTTGAAGTCGATGACAATATATTTTAATTTGCTTCCCATCCACTTTCCTCACTTTGTAGTATGTTCAATGTTGCTGTCAACAACAGGCTCCATTTAGTAGGGTATCGGTATGGTATGGTATGACATGGTCTGAAAAAACCGAGTTGGGCTAAGTTAAGTTGTGACAAAAGTAAATGCAATATATCAATGTGGTCAATGACATTTTCATTTGGACTAGAGAGTGCATCTTTTCTCGCGTTTATATCACATATATTTAGGAGTAAAAAACCATCTCGTAGAATTTTTGTTTGGAATGGTGCATTATATTCCGTGGATGTTTCCCTTTTCATATAGATCCAAAATTAGGTATCGACCTCCGTCACCATGAAATTATAAGGTTTCTCTACGTGCCGTTGAAGAAGCGGAGACTAGGAAGGAAAGCCAAGCCATGCGATGTTTGAGCAGGAGTATGGAACTTTGTGGAACATTTCGTTGGGATATGGGAATAGGGGAATGTATTGATCTTCATCCAACAGCTTGGAAGATCTTTATATAGGCCATACTCGTGTGCATCTGAGAATCGTTTGACGTAGTACGAACTTATCTCCTCCGCTCATATTCATTCGGCTCTCTTCACTTGCTAACTACAAGGAAGCGTAGAATAATGTTTGTAATAAAATATGAAATGGTATTATTTTACATGACTGCATTAGCGTCTAATGATGACTACAACGTGACTGCATTAAATGAGCTACTTGAGAGGAATTGTACTGATATATGGATTCAATGTCAACGATTTTTTTGTGTGAAAAAGATTTGCATGATATGAGATATGGTTGAAATGTAAGTATTTGGCTAATGAGGGGAATTATGTTGCTTTCAGATTTGTCGAATATCTTCGAGTCATTCTTACCACAACTGTTGACCTACCCAAATCCTATTGATCCTCTTAATGGAGATGCTGCCGCAATGTACCTCCATAAACCTGAAGAATATAAGAAGAAAGTCACAGGTAGAAATCTCCCCATTATGGATAATAATGTTTGATGACATTTTGTGGATGTGTTGTGATAGATGACGTGTTATTGATGGCTTTGCTTTTTCCTGTGAACAGAGTACGTTCGCAAATACGCTACAGAAGACGCGCTTCGGGAACAAGAGAAAGAAACATCAGAGAAGCTGAATCAGTCGTCATCCGCCAATAACAATAATCTCTCATCAGATTCCGAGAGCTCCATGTCCGACTTCAGTGAAGACGAAGCACGTGATATGGAACTATAGTATTTAGTTACGGAATCTGAGAGTGGGCTACAAATTTTATTCGTCGAGGTTTAGGCCTAGTTTTGGAATTACTTGCATGTAAAATTGTTTGAATTGAAGCTGCTGTCTATTTGAATGCAGATGAATATGACCGTGTTTATTTTCAGCATATATCGTATGCTCATCTTATGTAAACACTTTTTAAGATTTTGCCTGTTCCACGATGTCAACGTTTTTAACTGTTCCCTGTAGGATATCGAAAGTCCTCCGTAGTTTATTATATTTGTCTAATTTGGGCTGGAAAAGACATTCTATTTACCTGAATATCATGGCTTATTAAGCTCAATTAACTTTTGACCTTTAAATTGCATATTTTAGTCGTAGTCAAACGAGAAGAGAGTAACTATGAGATTAACATTCGATCTATATATGTTCTAGAACATCCGAAAAGGTAATTGATCTTCCAAGTGTGTGGGCTGCTATGCACATGCTCGGCTATTTGCATAAGTGATGATAAAATACCCTATGTAGCTGCTATTTTTTCCACAATAATTCGTGACTAAAATATCTGATATCCTGTGAATTGTCATGCTTAAATAACACCAGCTTCAATTCAGCCCAATTTACTGAGTCAAGTGACCAGACTAGTCTTAAACTTTGAAATTCTTTGTCTTAGTAGTGTAAGTCTTCTTTAAGTTTAGGAGGACATGTGTAGGAGCTACGTTTAGAACTTCGCCTTGAACATCTTCAAAGAAAAAAAATCTCTCGAAACGCCTGAAGTACTGATGAAATGAAGCTAAAAGATGAACCAACTTTTACGTCATATAAGTAATCAATCATACAACAAAAATTTTTATGATCCAGATTCAACTGAAGTCAAATCTCCGTAAGGATAACCACATTATTGGAAACTATGTGGTTGCGATATCCACTCTCTCAAGTTGAATATTTAGAAAAAGGGAAAACTCTGCCAAATCATGTTGATCTTTAAGAATGAAATTCTATCCAAGTCTTTAAGCTTAGTTCCATTATTGCCTAAAACTTTTTGCTGCGAATGATTTTACTCAGATAAAAATATAGGGTTTGAAGCGTTTAGAATCCGGAAGACAAAAGAACAATTTATAATTTATTAACTATGCATTTACTTGTTGTACTACACTGCGTAATATATATGAAGCGATTAATGTGTATCTAAAAACTAATGTGATCTTCATCAAGTAGAGGTACAGAATTTTTAATTTTTCATACACCATATAATACGTATAAATGTAGCTTCCTGATGGCTGTGTTAATAACATTATACCGGAAAAAAGAGTCGCTCTCAATATGTAGGTGTACAAAGTGTCACTTGTTTCTCCACTTAAGCTTCTCAGTTAATTTTTGTCAAGTTTTTTTTTAAAATACTACTGCTTACTTTCCCTACTATACACGCCTGTTTTTTTTACAATTCCTTAGTTTTATTATCCAAGTTTGAGAACGCTGTGAGCTGAGGCATTTATGGGAGAGTAATTTTAAATTGTAATTCTAGTTTCATCAATTCGAATCTTTGAGATTAACTTGTAAAATAGATTTAAAACAAATTGTCTTCATGATTGCGCTGCTAGAATCTAGACTAACAAAACTCGAATATGGAATTGACTATACAATTGGAGAGAAAGTTGAAAGTTTGGTATTGGTAAAAATTATGTAGCATGAATTATGAACAAACCAAAGAGATATCCAAAAAAATGTAAGTGGGCATAGAAAAAAACCATGCAGATAATAATATAAAGTGTCAAAGGTATAAGGAGAATGAGGGTTCGGAAATGCTGGAAACAAAACTAACTCACTTCTGTTGACTAATTCATTTTAAAGGAAGGTGTGATTTGCGAAAAAAAAAATCAAAACTTTGTTTTAAGCTCTGGCTTTCGAGCAACACAGTTAACAGTCCTTGGGTGAAGTTATAAAAGATTTTCAAAATATATGGTCTCACTGTTTGTTACTCAGGATACTAAATGACTAAAATGATGTACAATAACAAAATGTTCTTTTCTAAATGGCGTCTGTTCTGTCAGTCGAGTCCCATCATTATAATCTCAATACGAATGGTCAGTAGAATGGACATTTATCCCGTAAAACTTGCAATATGTACTGAATAATCCTAAAATCACTCAACTTGCTAGGATTTTTGTTTCCACTTTCCATCGAGTTTCTCAGTGGCGCAAATTAAAAAAGGCACGTATGTAGCTTGTAAACAATGTATATTGCAATATATATAGCTTTGGATCGCAGACAAACCAATGTTTAATTGCTTTGGTCAGATAACTCGTGATGATATAAAAAAAATTGTCGATATAAGTGTGAAATATAGAGATGTTCTTTTAGGCGCGATAAGAAAGCGAAAGCATCTATTTTGCAGGTCGCCGGTTGGCTTGGGAATGGTTGTAAAATGTACAGATATAGAGTTGTAATTGTCAGACATAAATGAAGTGAAGCTTCCTTCTGGAGCGCTCACTCCATAAATTATATTATGCATTGGTGGTGATGATGAGATGAGAAAAGTTAAAAACCAAAATAATAAATGCTAATTGTGTAAATATTAAGTTTCTAATTCGTAGAAAAAATATGGGAAAAGTGGGTAACTTTATCAATTTAAACACGGCTATATAGAAAATTGTTTAAATTTAAGTAGATGCACATATGAAGAAAAAATCTACACGGGCAAAATTTTGTGTTGCGATTTGCGTTGTGAAGCTCTTTATTTAGACAGAACGTCGATGAACAAAGACATCTTGTAAACCCCCAAACAAATATCTGAAAATGACGTCTAATGAAGTGTTCAGTCTAAATGCTAAATTACAGACTAACCGGATCCATTGGATTGTGTTAAAGAAATACATGGATTAGTGCCGAGTTTCACCCTGATTACTGGTGTGTTGTTAATGCTGTAGAAAAGAGTTAATTTTACGGTAAAGGAATTTCTATGCTTGCTTAGAAACGAGGAGGATTCACGATAATTAAAAATGTATTGGTGTTGTCTGTTGTCACGGCGCTTAGAAAGATGAGTTGAGATGGGAGGTGTAGGGGACGAAGGTCGGCTAGGATAACTACTGTATGGTATCCTCATTTTTTTAAATGTTTTTTTTTCTTACAGATTATCATGTAACTTTAAAACTTATATAATTATATGCTTGTTTTCTTCTTTGTAACTAATCTAATCAACGTTGGAATATGTATGTATATTTGATATGAAGTCAGTATGAATATTCTTTGTCTATTATGGTGACGCGACACCATCGCAGTTTGTTTTTGTTCAGGTGCATGTTTTTCGGAATGTTTAAATGAAACAATCATGTTATTTTGTGTGCATTAGAAATATAATCAACAGTTAGTTAATGTTACTTACAACTAAAGTACTACACAACATGCAATAATTTGTATTTTAGTCGGAATATTTTTCAACTATCTTTGTTGTTTTTTTTTTGTAATTTGGAATGTCTTTTTCAAAGCTTGTCGATTGATTTGTACCAAAGTACATGTTAATAGTTTATTACGAAATATTTATAGTGTAAGTTTGTTAAACTATAGTTATATAAATGATATACATATAGAAAATACATATATGCTTGAATATGTATAGAAAATATTTCTATTGTGAAAACACTTCTTGAGCGATATATATATACATGCATAAAACAAAGGAAATTTTAATGTTCTCGTAAATGCGCAATGATTTATCACTGTAGGTAAGACATTTTACCTAACTATTCACGTTCTTAAATGGTAATGAAATACATTTATAAAAGATAATTATAAAATATATATCATGTAAAGAATAAAATAACACGATTTTAGTCGGACATGAGCACAGGTTTTGAAGTCTTTATTTGTCATAATAAATCCAATCATGAAGAAACGTTATATTCTAATTAACTTCTACTTTAATTGCTATATCAACTTGTTAGATCCGCATACATGATATTATTATCATTCCTATCACGATATTTATTTATAACATCTTTGTCTAAATTGACTAGGGTGTCTGCATTTAAAATCTTGGCACTTCCCAAACAAACATTCCCCCGATAGAATACGGCCTGCTGACCCGGAGTAATTGCACGTGTTGCAATAGATAAAAACACCTTCTCAAGTCCACTACTCTTATCACTAGTTAAGCAGCATGGTATAACCCATTCTGTGTGTTGGAACTTAAACATGCAATGAAATGGCATATCCTCCGAATACTTTGGAACCTCAGATATCCAATGTGGAGGGGAAATGACCACGTTTTTACTATAGAGCGCTGGATGATCGCGCCCTAAACCTGCAAGGATGATTTTGGACTTGGGATCCCGGTGACAAACATAGTATGGTTGAGGGGTTCCACCTATACGACAACGTTGACCTATGGTCCATTGATGGACGCCACTATGTTCACCAATGACCTTTCCCGTGTCGACGTCCACAAATAGGCCAGGTCTGTCTTCGACGTATTTGGATATGAAATTGGAGAAACTACGGCCCCCGATAAAGCAGATGCCGACGCTGTCCCTCTTCCTAGCCATTTTGTCCATACCCAACTCTGTCGCGAGCTTTCGAACATTGTGCTTATGAAGGCCGCCCAGAGGGAACATGGTTCGTTTCAATGACTCCTGGCTAATATTACTCAAAAATAGTGTCTGATCCTTGGAGACATCAACCGCTCTAAGTAATTTTGCAACGTTGGCTGGATTATAGTGCTCCAGAAAGATGCCAAAGGAATTTCTTGCGTAGTGACCGGTTGCAATGGCGTCTGCTTGAAGATGCGTTCTTGCATAATTGTAGAATGAGCCGAATTTTATGAACTTGTTACAAAGGACATCCGGATTCGGTGTGAATCCCTTTTCATAATCTTCTAAAAGTCTTGAAAACACTTCGTTCCAGTAGTCCTTCACGAAAGAGACCTCCTCGAAGGGGATCCGGAGATGGTCACAAACACTTTTGGCGTCTTGATAGTCACCTTCCTGGTTTATTTGGCAAGTCCCACCTTCATCCTGATCATCCCAGTTTTTCATGAAGGCTCCGATCACTTCAAAACCCTGTCGCTTCAATAGAGCCGCGGCAACGGCGCTGTCGACGCCTCCGGAGATTCCACAAACGACGCGTTTTATGCCTTGGATCATCTTCATACTCCCATCTCAAAGTGAAGAACGCTGATGGACCCCTGAAATTTATGAAAACATTAATTATAACTATCACACAGTTAACATTTGCTTCCTTCTTGTTCCTTAAATGTAATATAAGTATAATATCTAATTAATATTAGACTTTATCCACATCATTCATTAACCGTATTTAGATGATCCGTCACAGTAGCCAACTTTAACCAGTTAATCAATAAACAATCATTATAGCTTACTTTAATTACTGTTATTTAAAACTATGCACATGCGATTCCTTGGCAACTGAGCACAATTTGTTTTCATTTGGAAGAACCAACGTGAAACGCTGGTTCGCGGGAGCATCGCTTGAAACAAGGCACTCTATGGCTCATTCTGATGAATGCTTTCACGCATCCCTAAAACTTCATTTATAGCATAGGAAGGTATGGTAAATACCTTTGCATATATATAACAGCACAGCTTCTACATACCTACTTATTATACTGCTAACAACGTACCGTATCTATGAAAAGACAATACCTCGTTCTGTATATATGACACGCATAAGCCTTTCCTCGCTCTGTTTTGGTGCAGAAACATAGAAACCATGTGAAGTACACTCATTATTGCATTGGAGGACTGAGCCGAGCGACTTTCTTAATTGTACTTAATAAAACTAAATCAAAACAGTTACTTAACTACTAAATTCTAAATTGTCTAGGTACAATTAGCATCATTGGAGTAAAGGGATTGTGACGTGATCGGCAACGCTGACATTTGATACGCGACAGAGTACAGGTAATTGGCCAATGTTGTTTTTAAACAGCCCATTCGTACACAGTTCCGGCATGTGAGAAATCAGTGTCATTTAATTACACTTTAATTTGGTTTGGATATTATTATATGCGGTGTATTTGCAATGTTGATGTTTCAGGGGTGCAGATAAATACAAAACTTGACAAGGTTGTGGGTTGTCATCATTAAAAAAGAAGATGGTTAAGACCGTGTTATTCATTTGCTTAGGTAAGGAAAATTTTTGACGCTATGGTAATCTTCAATTATAAATGTGGGACTCAATTCCCGCAACAACAAAAAATTAAATTCATTTAATTATTATTTTACTTAGGCAACATCTGCCGCTCTCCAATGGCGCACGCCGTGTTCGAGCATTTGCTGAGGGAGAATAGCGTCCAGGATCAGTGGGAGGTGGATTCCGCCGCAATTGGCTCATGGCACATTGGAAATCAACCGGATCGACGAGCACTTCGGATCTTGAGCGAAAAGGGGATTACATTCTCCCATGCAGTGCGACAGGTATGACAAACAATCAATCTACATTATTATTAACAGTTTAAGATAATTTACAAATATTAAATTTAATTATTTTACTTGATCCCTACACTTATCTCGCATTGTCATTATGTAGTTAATAATTCTTTAATTACTCTCTTTAGATTCAAAAGCAAGATTTCACTCATTACGACTACATCTTTGGAATGGACAATGAGAATATTCGAGCTTTGAATTCCATGGCTCCGGAGGGCTCCACTGCGCGAATTGAATTGTTGGGAAGCTATGACACTAGCAACATTCTCATCATTCGTGATCCGTACTATGTAAGTAGTTTTTTATTATCAGACTATCGAAAAACCCTGAATTCCATGATTCCATGAATGAGTTGAATTTGAATTTTATTTTAATCATGAGGTCTTAATTGTTGACTATTTACATAAATTGCAGGATGATGACGATCAAGGTTTTTATGACTGCTTCGAACAGTGCTTCCGTTCTTGTAAAGCATTTCTCGCTGCTAACAGTCCACCCAAGTAATACTCTCCAGCGTGCTTTGGAAAACTATACATTTAATGCACTGCACATTCTAATGTAAACTCATTCCGTTGCTGTTAACGTTGATATTATGATTGCAAAGTCTGCTATTTAGATAAATACTATTCCTACTTGATTTTTGAGATTTTATGTACTGACATTGTAAATAATGTCACTGAAAGCTGTAAAAATCATTTTAAAAAAATTCTTGTATTAAAATGAATTCGCCAGAGAAAAAGGTCCGTTGCAGTTTGTAGCTTATTTTAGACAAATCTCTAGTATACTAGCATATAACTCAGTTTACTCAATATTAAGGTTTTGGTTTTACTACATGGCTTAGTTGGTTTTAAGCGAATCATAAGGTCAATGCCCAGTCATGATATTTAGTTAATTAGCAAAGCCGCCAGATTTGGATTTACATAATTATTCTCGAGACAACTTTTAAGACCATTTTTTTAAGGTACAACTAAAAAGTCTACTTATTCTAGACTCGTATAATCCCCCCCCCCCCCCAAAAAAAAATAAGTAATGTATGGAAATATTTTATGGCCGTTGTTCACAATATAAATCTCATAATTAGTAATAGCACCAAAACCAACCACCACCGGCGTAGATGCAACTGCTATCTCTGCCATCCCACACAGTTTAGCTGTAGTAATTGCATACATTTCCCATTCTAATATGAGAATGTCAGTGTTATTCGGTTGTCAATGTTGTCATTCCATTGTAAGTAGATACAACCGACTAAAAGTGAAGCCAACTTATTGTAAAATTCTTCTGGCAGACAAGCTAGTAAAGTGCAAAGAGAAATGCTATAGTTGGACCATTTACACGATTTGTGAAGAAGATGGTCTCGTGCATTCATGATAAGATAGATACTCTTTTGTGACAAGTAAAAAAGCAAACTTTGATCGTTCACCTTTAGAATGTACCTAACTTAAGTGGCAAATATTAGTACAAACGATAAGATAAGTAATAGCATCGTCATTATCACAAAAGTCAACGGAGACTTCCCACTTTTTTCATTTCATACTTCAACTCGACACGGGCTACACATTTAGTTTGTCAAGTCCCTTTAAACTACTTATTAAATTATTTATTAATTATTTTTATATATTTTTTAAAACTCTCCGTGACAAACTATCAAGTGACTGACCCCTGTAAAATGTCGGGATCTATGAAATTTGTAGTTATCGGTGGAGGTGGCTACATCGGTTTCTATGTTGGGTTAACCTTGTGGAAACGGGGCCATTATGTGACATTATTTGACATCGCACAACCAGATCCAATTTGGCTAGCCACATCCTTAGCATCGACCCGTGAAAGAGAATCACTCCTGCGGAACAACATCTTGGAGAATAGCGTGAGCTACTTGAAATTTGTCAGAGGGAGCGTACTGGATTTGAAGGCCCTACGTCATACTGTCGCTGGTGCGGTCTGCGTCGTACATTGTGGTAATTTACTTGATATTTTTAAGCGATTTTAATCATAACCCAACTCAACATTACATCGTATAAGATATACATTTAAGTTGTTTTTACAAACTTTAATTTAATTGAATTGCAACAGCTTCCTATGGAATGTCTGGAAAGGAGCAACTGCCATCCGAATGGGATCAAACCGAACTGGTTAATGTGACCGGGACGGAGCTCGTGCTGAAAGCCTGTCTGGCGGAAGGCGTCCGTGGTCTCGTCTATACCAGCACTTTCAACGTGGTTTTCGGAGGTCAGGAGATAGTCAATGGGGATGAATCCCTCCCATACTACCCCTTACATCGACATGTTGATCATTACTCCCGAACAAAGACGATTGCAGAACGGTTGGTTCTCTTTACCGATGGTCTATCCGTGGAAAATAAGAAGTCTGAAAGAGTCCCACTACGGACTTGTGCCCTACGCTTGGCCGGAGTCTTTGGGCTGAATGAAAAACGGCATACACCAAGAATCGTGGAAAGTTTCCCATTAGTAACATTTAAATTTGGCCGTGGACGAAGTCTCCAGCAATTTGCCACCATGAAGAACGTTGTACAAGCTCATGTGAAAGCGGCTGAATACATACTGCAGAAGCCGGACACGCTAGGTGGTCAAGCGTATTTTATCAGCGATGGGGTACCGATAAACACGTTCGAGTTTTTACGACCTCTCCGTGAAGCGCTGGGCTTCCCTCAACCTTCATATACCCTCCCCATGTGGCTCCTCTGGCTGTTTGTATATGCTATCCAGTTCATGTGTGGCATTTGCCGTTGGGTTAACCCTACTTTCCAATTTAGACAGTTGTTGACCCCAGCAGAAGTTTACAAAACGGGGATAACCCACTACTTTTCCAATGACAAGGCTAAGCGTGACTTCACATATGAGCCGGAGAATCCAAATGACATTTCAGATGTTATACAGAGTTATCAAAGGGCAATGTCGGCGCGTGCAAATCGATGAAGGGGAAAGTTTTTTTCCCCAGAAATTTGAATAAATTTTTTTGTTAATAAGGTAATTATTTTTACAGTCTGTCTTTAACGACAGCAAATAAGGATTTTAGTATTTCACTACTTATTATTTTCAACATTTGTTTTTAATTTAATAATTTATTTTTCCTTGACAGTGGTAGCTATTTTTAATATAATGTGTCAAAGGTATCTTGTATGCGATAAAATTAGCAGAAATTTTCATTCAATAAACAATAAATAGTTAATGTCTAAATCAAATCCATGCATATAATCTAGTCATTCATTAGCGGCTTTCATTTAGCATCTATTGTCATTAACACTTTGTTAATCTATTTACCACTGGTAACATTAGGGATTTAATGATTGACATTTGCCATTATCATCAGTATCAGTATCACCATACTTTCTTTACTAAGTCAGCAGCATAGCATAATAATGTCAGTTCATAGATATTTCAGATGCGTACTTTATATTTTCTTTTTTCTTTTTTGACTACAGACGAACAAAGGAATCCACTCTTCCACTTCCTTTCTATCACTTTTTTACAAACCATCAGCATCGGCATGCGGTCCCAGTCAGTACGCAATCCCAATATTTGACGCTGCTTACGAATCTGTAGTCACGTTGCTGTTTTATGAAAGTTTGTCGAAGGTATAGTTAGCAAACCAATTTTCATCGATTATTATTATTATTATGCAACTCCATAATCAAGATTTACGCAATCACACTTTATGTGTATGTCAGTGGGAAGTTCCGAGTTTTGATGCTGATAATATGAGGTTATTTTAGTTTATTGCTTAATCATCCTATTTAACTAATGAATTCGGTTTGTTTTAAGATTACATTAGAGAATGATTAGAAAAGCACAGTAAACTTGTGATTCTATCTATAAATCGGATTGAAAGTATCCAAAACAATCGTTAACATATAATAAATTTATTATAAGCATAATTGATAAAAGCCATGTAGATACTCGGGAATGCACCCAGTCTGCATCCTAGCATCGTTTAAACATTTAAACGATGCAATTTTTTTAAATTGTTTTTTGCTCAAACTTTTCGCACATTTTAAGAAACAGAAAAGTGACTTCAGATTTGTAATCTGCACTGAAAATTGGTCTGGAAAGTCTGCATACATACACATCTGGACCTGGAGGTGAACAGGCTAGGAGCGCTGCCTTTAAGAACATTTCATTTCATATTACTCTCAAGCTCAAGGTCACGCAGCTATAACCTTCCATGAATTATCATCAACTCAACTGTTGTTATGAGGAGCATCCCATATTCATATAGCCATTGACGATCGACTCGCTATCAGTCAACCTCAAGTAGGTAGTTGTGAGTTTAGTTGGAAAGCTCTCTCTGAAGAGGATAGTAGTGTTCATGCACTCAAGTTTTTTAACGAACATTTTCTGATATTACTTTATTAAAGGGAGGAAAGTATCAATAAAGTAAAGCCTATTATTAAATTGAACTGATTTGGGAATTGTCACAGAAAGACAAACTGGCACTAGGGCAGACAGACTTTAAAAAAGTTTGCTATTGAATCATATCTTCTACATCATGTTGGGAGTTACGAGGAACCACGGAGTTGATCATGTTCATCCTAGAAGTCGACCATTGACAAGGGTAACATATCTTCATTGTTATTTTTTTTAAATACAGGGCTTCACCATGACTGGGCATACAGATATTGCCATGGCATTTGATTGTTGCTACCCATGTTTTGTGGAGTGTAGGTGGAACTTCATGTCCATTTGGATGGGGCTCTACGGGAGGAAACCATTTGGGAACTGTCTGTGTATGTTTCTGGACCTATTAATCTCGAAACATAATCAACAGCATTAACTACGAGTTCCAACAATAATATCCTTAACCATGTTTTTTAGCGAAAAGAAGCTAAAATTGCCTGGAAAAGGATCGCTAAAGGACTTGCAAAATTATTTGGTCTGCAAAACCCCAGAGAATTTAGAATCCTTCTTAAGCAGATTTGATGTCATTATTGCATGCATAAAGTATGTATCCATACAGTTTGACTAAATGTATATGAAAGTTTCAAATTGATTAGATTTACGTGCATGCGTATACTTATGTAACGTTCTTCTTATCAAAACTCTTTCCTCAGGGGTGACTTAAAAGCTCTCGAGCGAGTTGCATATGAATTTGTTGAAGACTCTGCAAATTCTGGAATTATTTATTCGGAAGCACGCTTCTGTCCCCACCTTTACATACCGGATGATGTGCTGGAGAAACAAAAGCAAACTGTAGGCTTCCGATTCATTCCTTATTAAATTGATATTCCAAAATTAGTCAAATGTGGACTTTCTATTACATTATACGAGGTCAACTTATCGATGTTTTGTAGGGAAGCACGGAGGAATCAAAATCATGGGTATGGAACGTCACTAACGCATTGATAAAGGGTCTGATTCGAGGGGAGGAAGAATTCAAGACAAAGGTTAATTTGGTGGCGACCTGCATCCGAGGCATGTCAAAAATCTGGCTAGTCGAGACAATCGAGATGGCAGCCGATTCCAGCTTCCACAATGGAAGGGTCATTGCAATTGACATCGCTGCACTTCCGTCCACTGCCGATGGTCAGTGTCCCCAAAGATAGTTTATTTGTTCGTCATCAGTAATTCTACTAACAATGACGAGTTAATTCCTATTCTAAATTGCTTTAACTGGTTTAATAGAAAATCACATGGTTGAAAAGGAAGTTATTGACTTGTTTGACCAAGCGGTAAAACTTGGCATTAGACGCACTATTCACGCAGGGGAGTCGGGGCCTGCAGAACAAGTCACATTTGCCATTGACGTCCTTCACGCTGAGCGCATTGGGCATGGTTACAGGCTTTGCACTGATAAGCAAGTGTATGAGCGGGTGAAGCAAGATCAAATTCATTTGGAGTGTTGCCCTTGGTCTTCTCTTCTCACTGGATCAATTTCACCGTTTGAAATTCCTCATCCGATTGTCAGGTATTATGACGATGAAACTTCAAAAAAATAGAAGTCGACGAATTCATTTTAATAATGTTGTTATATGTCTGCTCATACTAATTTATTTCTTGTAATGAAATTGTATATGTTCAAGAAGGTTACTACTGCTTAGCCAGGTTTCGTACTGTTGCACTTTGCCCCAGCCCATTTCTTCTAAGCCTCGACTCATTAATTGTATTTTGTTAGTTGACGAATTATTAGTGATGTATTAAAAGAAATAATTACAGAGAAATCAGTAGGGTTGATATGTATATATGATTCATTGCAAAGTTGATTCAATTATCTTTCGAGAAAGGTATCCTTTAGTTGGCTAGCTTATTTTCAATTCAACATGCAATTATTTTATTTTCGCGTGAATGAAATGAAAATTAACTTGGTTTTAAACGTATTTAGGTTTTTTGAAGACGGATTCAACGTTTCAATAAATACTGATGATCCAACAGTTACCGGAACCCATATGGATGATGAGTACAGACTCTTACGGAAATGGGGTTTGTGTGACGCTCATTTTGTCAGAGGGGTAAAAATCAGACAAAATTCATAAAATATTATCATAATTTTAAAATGTATCGACCTGAAATTAATGACGTTGTTTACTAACGTTTAGAATTTCAATGCTGCACGCTCCGCTTTTCTACCGGAAAATGAGAAAATGGAATTAATTCAACGAATGGGAAAAACTTATGGTTTCGTTCTGTAGTTTTCTGATTGGACAGAAAAGCAATTCATGCTATTGGATTTGCTACAAAAACAACATTAATTGTTTAAATCACACTTTCTAAACGTTATAATATAATTTCAGAATGACCATAAACTTTTATGTATCTGTAGGCTATTTTAATATGTACGACGCTAGCTAATTTGAATTTTGATTAAAAATGACAATATGGAAATATAATTGCGTTAAATCAATTTCATTTATTCATAAAACTTCAGAATCCTGGCTAACATTGATAGGGGGCTATGGGAGTACATATATTTGCTAACGTGTTTTTACCTTCATTGACTGAAAATTGCTGGTGACATGGATAGAGCTCAGTGTGGATCCCCATCATGTAAAATACAGACAGCCACTTTACAAGTGTTTTTTGTCAGTTACATACAAATCAACAGATTTTTCTTTATTGGAAACTTTTAAGAAAAGAATTAAAAAGAGGATAAATATTTAAACATGCACCGTCTGGGTAGGGCTTTGCAAGGATGCAGAATAACAGCGTATACAGCCACAGGTTACTTTGCTGATTTGTGATCAGCACCCCAAAATACCCCCTGTACATACGATATGAGCGAAATCGTACGTAGAAAATTTATGGTCTATAGGTTATAGAATCATGGATTTTAACCAGTGGAGTGCCGCAAGCGGTTACCGAGCTCTCACTCTGGTTAGCTTTCAGCTATTCCGTTTTCGGAAATGGAGAAAAAATGTAGAAGTGGAGTAGACACTTTGAAGTACATTAGTTCAAAGGACCTTGTTTGCAATCTAATTTAAAAGAAGGTTTCAACTCACCCCAACAATATATTTCTGGGCATTTTACTTCTGATTGCGGTTCTAATGTCATGTCTAAAGTGATATAACTTTAAATCGTGTTAATCCAAGCATTTTTAACAGTAAAAGACAAGTCAAAATTTCCCTTCAAATGTCACACAACAATAATTTCAGTATTCTTTCAAACTGGATGTTTGCCAACATACCGAAAAATGAAACTTAATGTTAATATGTTTGTTTATCATTGTCCCATCAGCTTTTATCACGAGCTTGAACACGAGCCTAATCCAGCTATCAAAATAGGATCCATTTTCTTCGTTCTAATTTCCTCTAATTGACTTATTTGATAAGCGATAAGTATATTGGTTTACTTTGCATCCCCTTCTTCGCTGACATGTCAATCTCTTGTTATAAATAGCTCATTTGAAATCAAATTCAACAATCGGGATTAACTATTTGGATGTAAGATAATCTTGCTAATTCCTCCTTGTAATGGAACTTGGAACAAATATTTATTGAGAGTATGCCTTACCAAGAGATTGTCTTACTTTGACTCACTTAATAAAAGCGTCCCTTGTTTGATTGCTTCCTGATGAGCACCCGAGCATGTAAATAGAGAAACGTTATCCAGCAAAAAATCCTCGATAGTAACTTGAAACATCTCTAATCTCTGAAAAACAGGGAACCAGGAAAGGAGCAAAAATTGGCCTTGTATCTATATTGTAACTTCTACTCTAACAATAATCCGATAATAAAAGTGGACAAACAAAAGAATAATAAGTCTATTTATTCTTAGATGGATAATATTTATTCCAACATCTCATCTCATCCTACCCAGGTAATCGCTACCAATGTCTTCATCATCATCAACATTCTACCTTTAAAACGAGGAAAATATGACCATAGGATCAGCAGCAGAAGTATGTGTAATATTAAGAGCAAGGATGACATCAATAAGATCGTGCGAACAGAAAAATCAAGAAATAAGAAACTATCACCTATTCCTAGCTACTTAAATTCCACGGAAGCTTGCAAAACCTTACAAAATTATTATAAACTTTGCTAAAAAATACCCATACTTTATGCCTATCTTAAAATACGGAACATAGCGCTATCTTCTGCTTGGAAACCTGGCAACGCCCTTTGATCGCTGGGACCTCGCCAAACGGGGTTCTCAAGTCGTACTCCGAAGCAAAAACTCACGTTTTTAGAACAGCATTTTGCCGGCCTGAACGAGAGTTAAACCAAATGTGTAGATGAAAAATAACAATTTTCACCAACACAAAAATTACTCTATTAGTTAAAAAAAAAGTTGCCAATGAACTTACCTGTTCCAATTATTTGAACATAATGCCGTTCTAAATTCTTCGTCGAACTGTTTCACAAGATCGGTTCTAGCTGACCTTCGGGAAACTTCTTCGAGAGAAGGCTCCACAGAAAGGCGAGATCGCCGGGCTTCATGTCATCAGGCAGTGGTGAGGCAGGCTTTCTCCAAACGTCTTGCTCAGACATTCAGACCCCGATGCCAATAACGTCATATTTGATTGCTGGGGAATACTTTAGCTGGCTGGAATGAGTCCTCTCGACTTCGCTAAGTTTTGGTCCTGGTCAGCGGCTGGAAAGAGTCCTTTCGATTTCGAAGCAATACTGGGAACTTGTCATAAAGCACGTGCTAAATAAACCAGGTACGGGTAAAGGATCTCAGGACCATTTCGCATTTGTGCATACATTACTACTTTCCTTGTGAAAGGGCTTACGCACACGTCAGCTTTACTGCTAGAAAGGGTGCTTAGGCATACGAATGCGAATATAAAAGTCAGTATGCATAAGTACCCTTTCTCGCAAAAGTACTTAAAATATTATTTTGATGCTTTGGATAGCGACAGGCGCTAAGTAGCTGACGTGGACGCTAGCGTTAGCATAAAAGCGAGCGGTTAAGGTTCTCTATAAATGTGTATGAACACACGAAAAGGTTTGATCTGCAGAGCTGATGTGTTTGGAAAATAAAACCTAGGCTAAGGCTCCCCTTGCATTAAAATTCTAAAAGGCAATTTGAACCTCAACCTTTTTACCAAATAAACTTCATATTTTCTAAAAGATAACAGTAATCTTATCTCAAATAAATTTCAATACGTTCCTTCACCCATTTAAATGTTAGCCGAACAAGCTTGTCCAACCACTTTGTAATATATTATTTTGTTGTTTGTTGAAATTATCAGTAAGGATTTTATTTAGGACGACACCTTTGAAAATACCTCCATCATCACTTTTTAAATGAATTTAAAGAATTGAAATTTAGATTTTGAAGGAGATAAGAAAAATCTAGGTATATGCTTGTCAGTTTATTTCTTTCCTTTTTATGTTTTTTTTTGCTTGATGAAATTATAAAAATCATGGCAGAATCCTTAGTTATTGGATGTGGATACTAACACTAAATGAGGGACAGTAAACTCTGGCTTTAATTAAATATTAAAAAGAGTATTAAAAATCCTCAAAGTATTTTATTAATCCTTAACCTTTTCTCTAATCTTCTTGTGGGATTCAGACCAAATGTGGATAAGGATTAATCAAAAACTTTGATGATTTTAAATACTGTTAAGTCTGAAATCCAACCTGGAATATCCCAAATCAGAAATCCAAACTTGAGATATTGCAAGTCAGAAATCTAATTTGGGATATTCCAGATTTGATTTCTCAATTCGGTTATCCCAGGTTAGATTTATGACTTGGAATATCCCCATTTGGATTTCTGACTTGGGATATCCCAAGCTTGATTTCTGATTTGAGATATCTCTCAATAATAATATCAATAATAGCTTCATTCTAAGAACGGCTCCTTCCAGAACCGCGCACACGAAAGTAAAAATAGCTATATTTAAACATTATTTGCAATAATGGCTAACAAATTATGACCATATAAATTTGAGCACTGTGTAGTCTCCTAAGGTTTTTAATCACCTTTATCGTGTTTGTGTTCAATATTACTATGCTTTTTTGATATGAACGCCCACTAGGAATACATACATTGTTGTTGGTTACAATTTTTTCGTTTTTCTCTGTTTTTTTTTTGTTTGCAGAAGGATTTAAAGTTCCGGATTATTCGTTACGAAAACCTTGTGAGAGACAAGTGTCATCATGTCATCATGTGGAAGGGTGAGTGGACCTACCATCCAATCAAGTCTATTTAAAATATTCATTGATTCATTAAAACTTAATCATTTTGCTTTATCTGTTGTAGAGATGACTTACCAACAACCAGCGGAGAAGCGACCGGTGGCGGAGGGGATGGCTAAGTAGACGTCATGATCGCGCTCCAAGGAGTGCTCAAGAAGACTTTCCTAATCAGTGATGGCCTTGCGAGGAACTTCACGAGGCGGTGTAGGCGTTGGATAAGAAAATTGGAATGGAGGTTTTTTTTAATGGGCGGAGGGTGTTTGATTGTGGTGGTGATTTGTTCATTTGTACATTTGCAAGTTGGAATCAATAATATAGTTTTCTTTACATCTTTTTCAAAGAAATTGTTTCCATGGGAACTGTGAAAGTAGTGTTTTTGTCAAAAATACGATCATTTGGTGGGGCGGTCAATATTTTATTGTCCATTAATCTTTTTCACTTACGATTTTTGTTTCCATGGGAATTGTGGAATTGTTGTTTGTTAAAATCACCGTCTTATGATTTTTTTTCAAAATTGCGGTGTATTGTTTCCAAAGGAATCGCATAGTTATAGTGTGCAAAGTAGGTATCCCAGTGAACATCCTGCGCGTGTTTACGCATAGGGTTAATTACGAAACGCGCCTTTACTGGCCTCCCTCTTCTGAAAACCGTTACAAAAATTCATATTTTGCTGAAAAAAGTATCATGTGGTCATGGGAGTAGTGTTCTTGGGTTTAATTAATTGATCTATCCTTTTGGGTAGAAATCTAAATGTCATGATCCAGTTACTTACTCCCTCTAACATTACGATTACGTTAACTAACGCCAAAATCCGAATAAAATCAACCGATCACCCCAACTAGCTCGTAATTGCCCTCTGCACCGAGCACAACATCCTGCTCGTTCGCGTCGGCAACAACAAAAAGCTCGTCGAGTGGGCAGGGCTCTGCAAGATCGATAAGGATGGGAAGCGGACGAAGGTAGTGAGGTGCAGCTGCGTGGTGATTAAGGGCTATGGCGAAAAATGCCCATCCAACGACCAGGTTTTGGAGTACATGAAGACTCAGAACTCAAAGTAGTCGTCATTTTGTAATCAATGCGATGAAAGAAAGAGAGTTTTTTTTGTTGTTTTGTATAAAATGGTTTTTTATTGTTGCTGCGAGTTACTACAACATGATTGGTTAGGTTACCTTAATGCTATTATTATTAGAACCGCTCGCGTATTGTTATTATTCCCTCTTATCGTATCTGATCGTATCATATGAAGCTCAAAGGTCCCTTTCTCCATAGTGGCTGGCTTGCGGTTCATCTTCAGTCTGTAATCCTTGTTTAGATTCAAAAGGGTCATTCCAACCGGTCTCAGTTTGCCCCTTGGTTGGGAGTAGCTGGATTTTTTCTTCCTTCCTTCCACGGGAACAGGCTTGGTCTATTATCTGGAATCCTTGATTGGAGACAGCCGACACGAGTAGAGGTCTAGGTTATTATAACTATGTGCAAAATTCACTACTTTGTCGCATATTTTCATGAAATGTTTGAAGAGAAAGCAAACACGAATTGTTTTAGAGTTAAGGATTTGTAATATTTATGAAACGGAATCATGGTATGCAATCCTAATCCTAAAATTTTAACATATAAAACGTAGTTTTCTTTCCTTTTAAATATTTCATTTAAACAGGGGGTAAGTTCAAGAGTAAATTTTGATAATTTTCTTCATGCATTTAAATGTAAGCCGAACAAGCCTGTCCAGCGCTTCGTTATTTAATATTTTTTTTAAAAGGAACACTCAAACATCATAGCAAAAGCCTTACATTTCCCAAGAGGCAAAAGAGCATTTAAAACCGTCAAAGTTACTGATTCATCTTTCTTACCCATCAAATCTGGCTGAATTCAAGAAATGTACTATTTATCTTTCAAAAAAATCTAATGTATTCATTTAAAACATTATAATTGTTATAGAGGCGTTAGCTAGCTCTCAAAGGAACTACCCAGGTGAACAGACGTGAACTGCCCTTTATTATGCTGTCCCATGGTCTTCGGTCATATTTAATTAATTGCATAATATTTATCCAGTTAAATATGACCGAGGACCATTGTATAATATACAATCAAATATAATAGAATACAATACAATATAAATTAGAGCCTGAGTTTCCACCACAAGCCGAAGATCGATGAACCCTTGGCGGAGTCTAATCAGTTCCTCCACTGATTGTCGTTCTCGAGCCAAGCGAGCACTATATCGGGCGCTACGATTATTCCTCTCCGTTTTTGAAGTGGTCCAGGTGCAGTCAAGGTCTAGCCCTTTTATTCCTCAAGGTCTCCTCGTCTGAATGGCTCCAGGAAGGCAGTCCTTTCTTCTTGCAGGATTCCTCAATGTCAAGAAACAAAAGTGGAGGTCTTGACTGGATAAGGAACAGAGCTCAATTGATTTCTCCTGGCCAAAGCAGGCTGCTTTTATGCTATGAGAATGAGTTGGATTTCATTTCGAGAAAGAGTGCTTATGCATAGGAATGCGAATACATGATTCAGTATGCATAAGTACCCTTTCCCGCATAAGTACCTAAAATAATATTTTGATGGATAACTAAAGGAGCTAAGTAGCTTACATGGACTTTCTCTCCGTATACGCTAGCATGCAAGCGAGCGGTTATTGAAGAATGATAAGGTACTCTCACTATATATATGCATGAATACACGGATAGGTTTAATCTGCAGAGCTCAGCTAAGCTTCGGGAAAATAAACCCTAGGCTAAGGCTCCTCTTGCAGCTTAAACCTTAAATAAATTCAGAAATATGCACACGGAGTTTTCTTATCTCAAATAAATTTCAACATTTTCTTTCTTTACCGAAAAATATTCCAAATATTCATCACCAGTCAGTTATGATTATTTTTAGCGATTTCAAGACCAATTTAGGATTGGTTCAAAATCATGTCATGAAAATGAAACTCTTAATTTTGCATGGCCATATTTTTCAATGAAACTGTTGAAAATGATATATGTATTAAGCATTTTAAAGTACCTGACCATAATTACTTCGCGTATACCTGACCATAATACATATAAAGACCTAACTTCTCCATCTTTAATAATCGAGCATTTTGCCGAGTTTTTGAAAACCATGAATATTACCTTGAAGTTTGGATTAACTCTTTCCCTTGCTGTATTTAATATTGGGGTACGATGAAGAATGACAAGTGGAGTATATGCACTTGCTTTTTGCAAAAAAATAATGATGAAGATGTAGAACAACGGAAAATTCAATTTTGCAATAACGGTATATTTATTTATTAAATACAAAAATATATCACAGTCAATTTATAAATTACAATTTTAGGGAATTCGGGACATATACATATAAAGGGGAGTTTCTTTTTAGGATGGTGTCGTTAGTTTTTTAAAAAATCCAAAAATTCCAAATGCATTTACAAAAGGAGGAGTTTGGATTTCATCCCAATAAAAATTTATGAATTTTATGAAATTTGTGCTTTATATTGACTCGATCAGTTTGACTCGAGTTGTGAGCATTTTTGAATGTTTGAAATTGGGTTGGAAACCAGATTATTTGCAACGGGTGTAGGCAGTTGTTTTTGTTTGGTCGAGTTTGAATTGCTATTTGATAATTATAGCCAGCTTGCCTAAAAAATGACCCCTTCCAACTATAGGTACAGTGCCTGGACAAGATTAAAACTGCCTCCAAGGTGGTGTGGTAAGAACATGGAAACGTTTTTGAAGAAATATGGAAACAATTGAGGCAGTTTAATTTTATGTTCTTTTCAAATTCCTTCCAATGACACTTTTTAACCAGAAAAGCAAATTGTCTTTCCCCTTGTAGCGGTACCTCAGTCTCGATTGGCTTTTCGTTACTTTTTCTTAAAATGTCTCTGTTGTCATGATGGAGACAGTTGTAATGAAGGATTCTAGTGTTAAAACTTTTGCAGGGCACTGTCGGTGGAATGGAAATTTTTTTAGGCAAGCTGGCTATAATTATCAAATGGCAATTCAAACTCGACCAAACAAAAACAACTGCCTACACCCGCTGCAAATAATCCGGTTTCCAACCCAATTTCAAACATTCAACTCGAGTCAAACTGATCGAGTCAATATTTAGGTAAAAAGCAATATGAGACTTGTCACTTTAAATTTTGATTGCGATAAAATCCAAACTCCTCTTTTTGTGAATGCATTTGGAATTTTTGGATTTTTTAAAAAACTAACGAACCCATCCTACAAACAAACTCAGTGAATCTTGGTGAAAGACCTTTTACAAAGTTAAAATTGTAGTCTAGTATAAACTTAAAAAACTATTTTACAAACGACTCAACGCACGAGGTTTTTCTATAAGTTCCCTTCTGACCTCAGTTATTGAAGCTAGATGACTGAAGCTCATCCTGGGAAAGGCGTGGTAGGGTGGACTTAATCCAGCAATGGACCCTTTTTTCTTTGAGGCAATCAGTTTTTGATCTTCTACACTCATAGTGAATTAATATAAGGCCAGTGTCTTTAGAATGCTTTATATATCATTTTCAACAGTTTTATTAAAAACTATGGCTATGCAAACTTACGAGTTTCATTTTCATGACATGATTTGGACTTATGTATTAGATTGAGTTTCCTTATTATATCTGAGAAGCTGTCCTGCCCAGTGATAAAATCTCACCACATGTTAACTCAACGAGCTCCAGGGTCACCTGTAAGATGGCGTGTTTGTTTCATGCATTATCGCTTTGCTTTCTTTTCTTTCAACTCAAATGGTTGTACTTTCGTTTGTCAGGTCGCGCATCATGAACATTTCCGTAATATGTGCTCCGTGGTTTGCTTGACTATGTTAGTCGTTGACTTTCGTGAATGATGATGAAATGGTGATTGCTATTATTATGGCAATAGAGGTGAATGGAATCGAAGGTCTCTATAAATCATGTTATCTCATTCATATTTTAGAATTTTGCAAATATTTTTGCACTTTTAGAATCCTCTCATTCTAACAAGATGTTCTAATAATGAACATTTTATAAACAAGTCGGAAATAGAGTACATCACTGTCAAAAGTCGATTTGAAATTGTACACCCAAGGGGTTCAAAGGATGATGATAGCGTTAGGTGGAGGAAAAGGAGGAGGGGGTTGAGGGTGGATAAATTTTCAGATTTGCTCACATTTGCGATAAATGCCGGCTCCTTGTATAAAATGTCCTTATGTTGTATCGTGGTTCTAAGATGGCTTCATGAGATTTTGCGATTACTTTGTGATTTGGCATTTGGCATTTCCGCGATTGTGCTACCTCCTTGCTCAAATTCACATACAAAGGAGTAATCGGAGGTAGCACAATCGCAGAATGCTGTGAAATGACAAATGAAAAATCACCAAGGATTGTGAGTGAAGTGAGTGAACTCATTAATAATCTCCTGGCAGCTACTTACATGTGATGTAAGTTGGGCTCGCAGTTATTAAAATGCCGGGGGTTGAAAAATATTTACGCTCACCTCGTTTAAACATTTATCTGGCGCGAAACAGGTTTTATTTAAAAGTTGTCAAATACCTACAATATGGGTATCAAAACTACCACAACAATGCCCTGAATCTGAATCTGAAATTTTTTAAACAAATTTTTGCATCATTTTAAAGTTATGGCGGAAAAAGTTTAAAATCAAAACAATTACCAAAACATATGAAATGACATTACAAAATGATCGAATCTTTGTATTACTTTTCTCATTTCCTGAGAGTTACTGGGAAAGAATAAATGTAACCCCCTCTCGTCTTTGATCTGCGTGCCTGGCAGTTTTCTATACACGTCGTATAATTAGGGCAATAAATCCAGGTTACTAATTGTACAAAGTCACTTTCGGAAAAAGTCATCAACAAGTATAACGTACTTATTAAGCATTGTGAGCAACGCTTTTAAAATTATTAACTTGCGACCGTCAGATGAAACGCAAGTTAATAAGATCGTCTGGGCAGTCTGTCCGTCTGTAGGCACGATAGCGTCTACTTATGGTTTTGATATTTTTTTGCATTTTTCTCTGTCAGCCTAAGTTTTTGACAAATTGTAGGTTCGAGTTCGTCAACCAGCAAAATCGGTTCACACCAACTCCGGCAAAAAGCCAAAAAGTGCAGTAATTTTATGCATGAAATATTATTTTTTTGTATTTAAAAAAGCGATACAATTTTTTTTGTACCAATGTTGAACCAAATCAACTTTGAAGGTAAAGGACACAATAGTGATGATTAGTTGGCTACAAAAGATTAATACGAAACCAGCTAGATATTTTTGTAATAAGTTTTTACATTTAAAAATGCGAAAACTTTATAAATGCCAATTTTTGTAGCGTACAAATTACTGCCATATAGTGTACAATGTGATACAAAATTGAGCAAGCTAACCAACAAAATGACTTCATTAGTGCAACCAGATTAATCATTGCACCAAAAATCGACACGTGTTGTCGTGAACTTCTTTTATGTTTTTCATAACATAATTTTCCGTAATTTTAATTAAACAAGCACACTTTAAATGGTTGTCAAGGTTATGTTCGTTAAGTCGCTTGGTCATATGTCGGGTTTTCCCATACTGTATCCATCCGGTCGCAAGTTTGCATAGCTGTGGATGGCTAGTTTCTTCATAATTACGTTCTTCAATGTTACTACTTTTATCAAGATAAAAAATCTTTTAATCCAAATATTGCATGCTAACACTTCATGTCGACTCATACGCAGTATTATTAGCATCTCCCTACCCCAACGCTATTACTATGCAAAGAGTAACTAGATAGGCATGCATTTTCACACACTCGATTTCTGGGAGAAAGTTTTCTCTACATATTTTATACGATGTTGGCTAATTTCTAACTGTAATTACATGTCCCCATAATTATATGCGAATACATTTATCAAGAAAAAAACTTTCAAACTTGACATTGCATGCTAACATTCAATGT